>JARHVA010007848.1:452500-595758 GCA_037957365.1 Torreya grandis
TAAATAACACCAATACATCAAATTATATGAATCAAATGTGTACCTCCTAAAACTAGACACATTAAATACATTATACATCATATGTAGGTTTGGTGGTAAGGACACATATTGGCTGGAAATTCAACTATATGAGAAATAGGCATGAGATTTATAATATCTCAATGGAACAATGAAGCATAAAAATAAGTTGTGCCCTATCCTTCCTATAATTTTACATGTTTTTACTCACAAAATACCTTGTCACCGTCTATAAATTTTTTATTACTACTCCAAAATCATGCATAACTATTTTAACAATGTTTTGCCTCATTGAGGAAATACCAAAAATAATTACCTAGTCTTTTATCTCATGGATAATATATGGACCAATCATAACTAGATTCTTGATATTGTCTCAACTATAGGAATTCCTACATCATATTCACCCATATAATGAATTACATGGTTCGATATATATATAATCTATGACAAATCTTATTATATGAAAAATTTATAGCTCTCCCAATGAGTCTAATAGTACATAGCACATTCCCTCAAAATATCCTCATTTTATTGGTTCACTCATTTTTTTACAATCTATTAAGATGATAATAAGTTATATTATTAATTTTATTGGTATTTTACTATATTTATTTAATACATGTGAAGATGACCTTTAGATTATACATTAACCTAATGATAGTTTTCCTTATGCTTTGGGTAATAATCACAAGGAAAGGAGACCCACTTAGCAAATAATAAATGTGAGAAATTTTAATAGGGAGAGGAAGGGTGAATATTATCCATAATATTGTGCTTCTCACCTTTTATCCTATTTATTTTATCTTTTTATATAAATCTACTTAAAAATTCTTCTAAAGTCAAGATGTCAACAAAGAACCTCTATGTGAATTTATATTAAGAGGAATCCCATATGATATGACAATATTAAATCCATATAATTTTGTGTTGTTCTTAGTCTTGTAAATACCCATTTTTGTAATAAAGTTTATTCCTTTGGATAGGTTATAAAAAAATAAAAATATATATTCATATCATCATTGATTCATTAATAATCCAACAATGAAAAGCATGGATACATCCCATTTACACTAAGGATGTCATGAAAATACAAAAAAATCATTTAAGTGGTAATTTTATACCTTTACTTGTTGGCACCCTAAATAAATAATCATGTTGTGTCACTTAAATTTTCATAATAATTTGGTATTAAAATGATTCAAATATAATTATTATCCCTAGGATCATTAAACTAATTCACATCTTGTGATTTTTATATAATAAAAACTCTCATAATAACAACACCAAGTACATATACATATGCCATTGAAACAATTATTTCACATAAATATCTAAGGAATATCCATCAAACTTAATTTATATATTAATATCACTATGATATGATATAAATACCACCTATTAATATTAAACATATTGATTTTTTAATTTTGAATTGTGACCTCACCAATTGGTTTATATTACTTTAATGGCATATAAATAATCTATCTTATTAAGGGCATATACAAATTTATTTTTACATATAATTTAGTAATCCTCAAAATAATAACCATTAAATAATTTAATCTAATACCTATATTTTTCAATGAGAATATGTTGGGTAAATAAATAACCCAACATTTAAAGGTTCTATATGAACTTAAACAATTGGCCAAACATATAATTTCACCACATATAGAATGAATGAGCCATTATGACTAATTTTAAGTCATGTTTCAAATATTTAATCTCATAATTCATGAGAATAAATGAATCATATACAATGATTGTAAATTTTTGTAAAGAAAAATCACCATGTCCTTACAAATATTCATTAGTGAAAACTAAGAAAGATGTGTTAATTTCTATCACACTCTATAATGAAATTAATTATATTGATCAACATAATTTAAAATGGTGGATATATATATCATCAACAATATATCACAATAATTAGTTTAGAATAAGAATTTTCATGCCAATATTTGACTATAGTGCAAAATACTTGATAAATAAGACTAAGACACTTTGAGGAGGAAACTTGCACAACTACTAAATAAGAAAGAATTAATGTGATCTTAAAGTACTGAATACTACCTTATATATATATACCTTAATCCTTACCCCATAGGCTAACCCTAATACAATATAATGACAGAGAATTTTTTAAAAATAGTATAAAAGGTTATGCAGACCATGAAGAAGCCACACATATCCATAAACATATCATACATTAAGGGTGTAGCATGTCCATCCCATTAAAAAAAATGTTTCTCTAAATTTTGAATAAATATGACTGATACTATAGTAAATATTCATCCTCCCATATTATGTTCTCACTAGTTATATTATTACACTTGATCAAATAATCCTTACTCTCCCTTGTTTGAAACCTTTTAGTATGTATTTAAAATATTTACTTAGGTTCTATAATGATTTTGCCTTCTCATTCAACTCTAGTAACTCAATTTGGGTGGTTATAATTTGTAAAATTACCTTATTCAATAAAAATACATAAAATATTTGATGTATTCTTATAGACTGATATAACTCTAGATTGTATGTGACACTACCACATTTTCGTAGGATGTAATGAGGATCGTAATAATTAGGATAAAATTTATAATAATTTTTTTATTAAGATAAATTTTATTATATTATTATAAGTTTAAAAATACCCTATTTTCCACTTCAAAATTCATCTCACTATGGTGTTGATCTACTTGCTACTTCATTTGGTTCTATTCTAGTGCTCAATTCTCTTTAATATTAACTAGTAACTCATGTTAGTGTTGAACATTTTATTCAAAAAATTGAACCCTTATTTGTAACTTATGTATGAAGTGATATATGGGTGTTTTTACACATATATTTACATAAATGGATATGATTTTTATGATTTATGGAGTGTCATATCACCATTTTACTAGAGGCAATAAATGAACCCATCTTTCATGTTTATCTGATGTAAAATAACAAAGATGACCATCTAAGAATTTTTTTACCACCTCTACTTTCCCAAAATATTAAGGGTGATGTTATTATATATGAGCTAAATAAGTACCAAAACATTATAAAAAATCATTCCAAAAATTACTGGTATTGATCACTTAATATGATCTTGGAGGTACACCATGTAGCTTTTGAATTATATCCAAAAATGTAGTTATTACTGTACTGGACACAAATGGTTGTGATAAGGAATAAAAATGGGAATATTTTTTGAGCCTACCCATGATTAACATGAGACATTTTTTACCTTATAACCTAGGAAACCTTGCTATGAAATCTATGGAGACCTCCTCCCACCTTGGGCTAGGAATATATAATGGCTATAGAAGACCTAGGCTCTTAATTGTTTCACCCTTTTTTAATAACACACCATGCATTTAGCCAAAAATTTATATATATCCCCATTAAGTATTTATAAAAATAAATAGGAATTGATTCTATAATATTTTTAAAAAATCCCTATTGGATATGCATGAAGCTTTATAAGCATTTTATTCCTAAGAACATATTTTTTGCACATGTATAATTTGTATTTACTCTATAAGGGATTCCCTTTCCACTAAAATGTTTATAAGAAACTAAATTAATTTCGGAGATTCTAAATAATAACTAGTGTATCAATTTCATTGTCTTATTTTGAGCTTTCTTCTTCAATCCAATCTATTTTTCATACTGACATTATACATAACAATTCATTTGTGGAATCATCTCTTCTAGATGTGAATCTATAACTACATTATCCTTTCTTTTATTATATATAATTAAAATCATATTCTAATTTTTTTATCACCCATTTTTGTTTATCTTCAGATGATAAACTTATTCTTTTTTTACCCTAATTTGGTTTTACAATTGTTAGTTAGATAGAAACTATTATATGAATTTAAATAGATAACTATGACATTCAACCATATTTAATGTAAAATAATGAAACTAGTTGTGAAGATTTAACAAGTAGATTATGACAAATATATTAAGTATAAAAAATTAATAAGTACTTAGCCTTTTTGACTGACTATCTAGTTATGACTATGCTCTGATAGTGGGAAATAGATTGAAGTATGTATGTGATTCATCTTGTTTTATAAATATGTTTATGTCTGCACAAGGTCAGTTCTATCAAAGATAGTTCAATATAAAATATCACTACTAACTAGAGTACTTGGTAGTGGCCTATTTAAAATATGTTTCTATGATCATATTCTCACCTTCACCTATCTTTAAAAGATATGTATGTGCAATGTTTAACCTTGATAATGTGTGTAACTCCATAAATAAACCTCCTTCACTTTAAAACCCTAGGTGTGCTTGTAAGGGATATAAACCTAATAAAATTATGAAATTTTAATGGGATAATATGACCCTATTCACCTCCTTGATGATTGACCATTTCCTACTTATCTAATACTTTAAGGAGGGAAATAAAGGTACATATAGTTCTCCCACCTAGTGTGATTATGCAATTGTGATCCTCTTCTATATAAATGTATCTAATTATTTGGATTTTATAATTGAAAATAATTTGATTTGACTTGGATTATGTATCCTTAAAAATTGTCTTATGATTACTCCTATTGACTAATTTTAACTCTAAAAATAATAGGGAAGATTTTCATAATGTGCAATAGTATATAGATGTGTACCATAAAAATTACCATGCACCATATAAAGTGAGGCCTTGAATTTTATATATGAGTCTCATGGTAAATTATCCAACCTTAAGTAAATATTTATTTTTAAAAATTAGTCATTTTTTTTAGAGGGTTGGTACTATCAGTCTTAAGTTAGTATCAACTCATGATACTAACCCAATATAAAATAATTAACCTAACCATAAGATAAATAAACATAAGGTTTGTATATGTATTTGTAGTATAGTAGGCATGTTTTGAATATATAATGAGGTTTTTATAGGCATGAAATAGTGAAACATAAGGGTAAAACACATAATACAAAATGTAGGTGTGAGATAATTGTGGGTTAGGACTATATTTATGTACTTAAGGCATGCATGGTAAATGTATTCCAAGCTTGTTATTGTCAATTAATTTGAAATAACCCAAGTGGTTCACAATAATTTTTTTCTTGATAATTCCATGAGAAGAGTTTTCTATAGAGACTTATTTTAAATCACACAAGTCTTGAGAGTGCACTTAATGGCCATTCCAAAATGAGTATTGTCAAATTTAAACTCATCAAATAGTAATCATTATTATTAAATAGTTATAAATAACTTTAAGAGCACTAAGGATCCAAATCCTTAAAATAGAGTTAAGGTAATCCTTACCAAATTTCCAAGGAGGTTTTATAGAATAGAAAAAGACACAATTTAACTATTTATTCCTTATTAGAACAAGAGTTTCATCTCATTCACAAGTAGTATTATGCAAGCTCAACTTAACATTAAAAATTTATTTGATATAATTCTTAACTTCACCAAGAGAAGTAAATGATTAAAGAGTATTAAATATTGACTTGCACCCAATAGGTTTGAAAGGAATAATCCAATTTATGAGATTTACTTGATCACTTTCAAATAATTCATAATTTGATTACATGAACAAAATAACAAAACTCCAAAAGTGATTCAAAATCCACTATTTAACTATAACCCAAATAGATTGGGTCCCAATTTCCATGTTATTCCAAGTGGATAAAATATAACGTCCACATTGGAGATGTACCAAGACATTCATAGACATTATGGGCCATGAGAATGGTAAATACTATCTCAACCAACATGAGGACCTAAGGTTAATATATTCACCTAATCCTTCCTTTGCCAATAAAGTTTAGGTATATTTATTTCCTTCAAGGTTTGAAATATATTTTGAGAGTGACAAGATAGTTTAACTCCAAATTTCTATAAGATGCAAGGAAGGTTATTGAATTCAAATTACATTTTTTGTTGGATTAGCTATCTAGACTAGCTTTAAAAGCTGCCAAATGATCCTTTTAAGAAATAATAATCATGTTAAAATATATTAATCCTTAATAAAAATGGATTATAATAAACCCTTGATACTTATAAGTTCATCTCCAATCTAGGTACCCTTTCTAACATAATCTTATATGATGAAATTATAATCCAAGATAATATTTCCTTAAAGGTTTTTAAGTCACTATGACTCATTATGGAAAAGGAGTAGTTATTAACATGCAAGACTTATTTTCTAAATATAAATTTTAGCCATAATATAATAAGTATGAATTGAATAACTCAACAAGACTCCATCTTAATTTGAAGAGTAAATTAACACACATACTTTTATATCTAAAAAGAGTTATACCAACCAAGAATGGAGCTTTTTATTAGGAACAAAAGATTTTCATACTACTTCAAGAAGCCATAAATGTTTACTGCATGAATATATACTTAATTATTTTGAAAAACATATGTATACTAAATAACACAAAATAGGATTAAGAAAAATAAAACTATGAACACCTAAACAAGACTATTGGTAAAAATACATTCTCATAATTATAGAATGTAATTATTTTTCCATTACAACATCCAAGTGTTAAACTACATTTGTGAATAAAAAAGACATTTTTAAAAGATATTTAAAATCCAAATACCCATCTAATAAAATCTGAATGGACCATACAATAATGGAAATGTTATGAAGTAGAAAAAAATTAGTTAAGATATGTACAATCTTCTAAATTTATTCTGGATGTCTATCCACTATACTAACGATTAGATTCATAGAATAAGGACATTATTCACTCAATTATGAGCACATATAAGATCCAAACAAAATACCAACTTGATAAAATGATCATCTAATGGTAAATTTGAACAAGTATTTTCCTACAACAAAGCATTCTAAGATCCATGTCAGCACAAGACTAACAAGTCATCTTTATTTTAAAATAAAAATTTAAATAGCAACATGATAATTATATTAACTAAAATGTTGGGTAACAAAAGTGATTCTACTTTATAGATATAGGGTAAATATATAACTAGTGTACTAGTATTTATATCATCCATCCTTTCTATGAAATGTAATTCTAGAAACCACTAAATTTTTGATATGGTATGATTTTTTATAATTCACATACAAGTTTAATTTCAACTCATATATATGATATGTATCCCTCTTATTGTTGTACCTTTTATCACTTAGAAGTGCACCCTTACAAGAATGTGTGCATGTTCTCACTTATGTTTATACAATGGAAACTCTCTAAGGTGTGGATAGTCTTATATTGGAGAGAATATCAATATGAAAGGATGGTTACCTTTAGTACACTCACATACTTCTCTCTAAACACTCTAATTTAGTGATTTATTGACTAGGAAAAGGGTAAAAAGAGAAATTCTCAAGCTGAAATTGGACATGAAAACTAAAAACTTAGGATGATTCACCAATGTTAACGTCAATTATGCATATACTTGACATAGTTTGGAAGAAAAATAACTTACACACATTCATTTCATGTTCATGAAATGACTCTTGCATCAATATTTCATATAAAGGTCTTGACAAACACTCACACTAGCATGGAAGGAATGAACACAAGTTGAATTCACTTCCAAATTAGGTATAAATTAGACTCAGACACTTTATATGACCTAAAATAATTCTCATTTATTGCATAAAGGTGAAAAGTTTAGACACAAACATAGGAAAAGTAATCATTCACTAAGTCACATTAATGAACATGAGACACACTTCATGAACAACATGAAAATGGAGGAAAAATCAAATTATTATTGTTTCAAAGGTGATGTAGTACCAATTTTAGTATATTTTATCTATATCCAATATCATAATCTGATAATATTCTCTAAAAAATGAGCATACATATAGATAAAGAAGAAAATAGAGAGGAGACAAAGTAACCCAAAACTAGGGATGAGTCATAATCCTATTCATCCTTCACTCTTAATTAAACTCAAACTTCACCTTAAACACCATCTTCAAAATTCCTACATAGTACATATAAATTTTAAACATTCTTTTATTGGAATATAGTGTAGGAGAGATATATCAACATGTTTAAATGTTTTTTAGAAATTTAAAGGTTATCATGAATGTTTTGATGTTCTTGAATCTTGAAGAGATCTTGATCATCTTCATGTACCTCAATTTTATCTTCACTTATCTCATTTTGAATTGAGACTCTTCATCTATCTAGTGAGTGACATTATTTATATTCATTGCATCTTAGACTTTGACCTTAGCTATCTTCTTTATATCTTGCATCAATGTTTCTCTCTCTCAACCTCCTCAAATTGATCCAAGGTGACATAAAAGAGAGATATATTTTATGTTTTTTGTTGAAGGAATATCCTCCATGAAAATAGTTCTGATTGACCTGATCAAGTCTTTAACTAAACTTCTCCATTCTTTCATGTTCCTTCTCCACCTTTCTAGGGTTGATTGAAGGATTCTTCTTGTTTACTTTGATTTTTTTCTAAAATTAGATCCAAAGTAGTGTATAAAGAGAGAGAAGGTATTATTTCATGAAACTAGATACTCCTTCTACCCTTTATTTATTTTTAAACACAAACACTTAACCTCTTCTTGATCTCCAAATGGAAAAAAACACATGTTTGATAATATGAGTTTGTTGAAGATTTCAATGCATTGATTGAGCTTGTGTATTATCTTATTTATCCAAGTTGTAATATAGAGAGATATTTAAATTTTAATTTTTATTTATATTCATTAAATATCCTCTCTAAAAGTGCATTTGATGATGAACAATCACAACTCTCCATAATGGTCCTTATTGGATATGTTCATCTTCTCCATTTTCACAAGCTTATTGAATGCACAATGAGAAATTGTAACTTGATAAATTTAAATTATTTAAAAAAAATAGTGTAAATAATATTTTAACATCATCACCATGGTGGTACAAAACTTTAAACAAATTTTTAGCTCTAAACTCTATATACAACTTCAAAAAATGCTCTTTTGTGCTCTTTATGCCTTAAAAAATCATGGTTTGGATTTCAGGGTCTAAAATGAGTTATAAAAATCACACTACACTCTTATTATTTTAATTTTATATTTATAAATGGGTAATACCTTTAATTTTTTTAAAATATTGAAAACTCTTCACCAAACTCTCAAACAAAAATTCATAAAAAAGTGTCTGCTTGCTACCTGTAGGGTTGGCTGGATGTGTTATTCAATGATATAATCATATTTTTAATTTTTTTAATTATATAATAATTTATTAATACCTTAAAATTAATTATAAACCATATAAAATTATTTTATTCACTTTTAAATATTTGAAACACCCATTTTTAACTCCATTTGTGTGTAAATTAGTGAAAACCCCTGATTTTCTTCATCGTGCAGACTTGGTTTTTTCCATTTTATATTTTATTAGGTACACTATGGACATGAAACCAATTTATTAAATAAAAATATAATTCAATTTCAATTTTAAATATATTTCACTTAGTACAACTCAAAATATGCACTTTTTAGTGTTTCTTATCTTGTATAATCTCTTTTTTGATTGCTTATAGGTATGAGTTTTGGCATTTTATTTATTTTTATTAGGATTAAATATATAATTATTTTTTTATTATTAATTTTAATTTCTCCTATAATAATTAAAATCATTTTGTACCATCAACCAATCACTTAAACCTCTCAAAAAATGCTTTTTATGACTATTTATCTTGCATGCTTGAAACCATCAAACCTGTACCTTTCCCTTTCTCTATTATTTTCATTTAAATTTTTATTGATGAAGGTTTATTAATTTTATTTATTCCAAATAATATGTTAAAAACTTTTCATTTGAAACAATTAACTCAAAAAATCAATCACATCTCTTAACACTGAGTTATTAGGGTTTTAGAAGGGTTTTAAAGCACCTTTTCTTCTTAACAATTGTTCATAAAGTTAAGCCCCTATAACCTAAAACTAATGAATTTAATATTGATTTAATATTTGAAATTATATTCTCATAATACCATTATAAATAACTCTTATTATCCTTCATGAACTAAGCATTTAAAAATTACTCTTACTAGCCTGCAACTAGCTTGATAGAGGAATAGAATAAACTTCTGCCAAAATTTGGACCCGTGATCTATTATTAATCATGTATTTGGATTTAATAATATTTTATTATGTTTTTATATCTTATTTAATCTTAAATATATTAATTTATTCTTTCTAAAACTTACACATAAGTAACCTTGACCAATGGTGGTAAAATTTGTCAACATTCTTAGCGACCTTGCTGGGATGTTTTCCTACTAACAATCAAGACTAGTAGCCTTATCCATTGAGAAACATAAAAATATCATAAAATATAAAACTAAAAATTCCTTCCCAATCAACATCAACATTTTTTCATAAGCACTTAGGGAATGGAAAACTAAAATAACTACTAACTAAAAATGTGCAAGATAACACTTAGAGGAAGGTGAAAACTAAAACTACTATGTACAAAGAACCTATCTTCAGTAAAAATGCTTAAGATTAATCCCATTGATTTGGATTGGGAGATATTCAAAATCCATATTATCTATTTTTAATGAATTATGAGGTTTTAATCTGAAAATCATGTAAGGACCACTCTAAAGTGAATCAAACTTTGTATGTCTTCTTGGTTTAGCCCTATCCTCATCCCATTTGAAAACCATGTCACCTTCATTGAAGCTCTTAAAAGATGATATTATATCAATTTTTTTTAATTTTGATTGATTCATCTCCATAACTAATATGGACTGATTTATAATTTCCTCTAACTCCATAAGTTTAGCATATCTCAATTCCATAGGCTCACTCTCCAATAATTCTAGCTGATGCATTAGTTTCAAAGCAGGGAGCTCAAGTGAGATTGGAAATATAGCTTCTCTTCCATACACTATATTTTAGGGTGAATTTTTAATGGAATTATTTAAGGTAATCCTATTATCCCATAAATATGACTTGAATTCCAAATTCCATGTCATTTAATTATCTTCGATGGTTCTCCTAATGATCTTGATCAAAAAAGATATACTAGACTCAACAAGACCATTTCCTTGTGGATAATAATTTTAAGAAGGGATGAGGTACATACCATTTTGTATTTCTCATTAACTAATTTTATCCCCTACAAGTTCCATATAATTGTTTTAAATTATAATGGAAGGAACACCAAACCTTATGAACAAACCTTCATAGAAGTCTAAGACATTATATTCACTATCTTCTTTAAAACTAGTACTTCTATCCATCTAGTAAAGTAATATTTGGATATAATAATCCACTTGTGGCCCAATATATAAGGTATATTTATGAGACCAATAAATTCCAAAACCCATTGGACAATGGACTAGTCTACTAAAATAGGTTGAAGAGGTAAGGTAGTAATTTTTTCCTTTCTATAAATAATGCACACTTCTTACACTTCCTTCTCCAAGCACGACAATATATGAATATGTTTGGCCAATAATAACCACCCCTCATGATTTTTATGGATTTTTTCCTTACTTAAAAGTTTCCTCCACCTTGTCCATCATGAAATTATTCAAGTAATCATTAAAATTGTCATTTCTTTATGCATCTCAACAACATACCATTAACATATTTTTTGAATAGCATGCCATCAACAAGGATAAAATGAATAGATTTAATCCTAAAGTACCTTCTCTTTGAGACACTTAAATTTATATAATACATACCACTTTGAATGTACCTTACCATATCTTGAAATTATCTGTATAAAGGTGCATGATTGGCTGTAATATATTCATCATTCAAGACCAAAACTACCTCTTTTATTTCCTACAAGTCTTGAGCCAAGTGCTCACACAACCCTTTGCCTATAATCAGATTGGTTACCTTTATTTCCATGTTATATTCCATTACCCTTGTTATCCATCCTAATCTCTTTTCATTTATGTCCTTGCTCAACAAGAACTTTTTGATGCAAGGATGGGAAACCATCACATGGGTATTGTTGTTAGATAGTAGGTACCTAAACTTTTTAATACATCTGATTATGGAAAGCACATGATTTTAATCAAATGTGTACCTTGTCTCATCTCTTTCAATCCTTGGATAAAAAATTAGATTGTATGCTACAAACCTTGTTGATTTTGTTGTGTAAATATTCCTAAAATATTATCAACATTAGCATAATCATACAATACAAAATCCTTGGAAAAAATAGGATTGATAAGATTAAGAGAACTAGCAATGGCTTGTTTGATTTATTCAAAACATTTCATACCTTACTTGGTTCAAGTAAAATTCTTATTTTTATTAATCATAGTAATAACAGGCCTTGATAAACTTTTAAAATCAGACATATACCTTATTATAAATTTAATCATGCCTAGGAAACTTTGCAATGTTTTTTAATGCTTAGGTAAGGACAATGCAAGAATAGAGTATATTATTTATATATCAATGCTCAAACCATGATTAGAAACAATATGACCATTGATTTTATATTCATATAATAAAAACACACATTTATTGGGGTTAAGTGACACCCCATATAGCCTACATCTCTCAAATACCTCTCTAAGATGAAGCATGTGGTCACTTTACTTCTTTGAAAAAATTGTAACATCATCCAAATACACAAGAAAAAACCTATTCATCAAACCTTAAAAGGCCATATCCATGGTTCTTTGGAATGTTTCTCTTGAATTGGACAAACCAAATGGTATTTTTCAATATGCAAAGGTACCCCACTGGGTAGTGAATACTTTTTTAACTAATATTCTTCCTTCACAAGTAATTGATTATACCCACTATAATCATCTAAAAATGAAAAGCTTTCTCAAATAGCCACTAATTTTAGTATTTTTTCCATTGATGGCAATGGATAATCATCATTAAGTGAGGCTTTATTCAAGTCATAGAAGTCCATGCACAATATAATTTTTTCATTCTTATTCTTCACAAAAATAAGGCTATCTACCCAAGTGTAATGCTTGAGGGGAAAGATGATAGTTGATTCAATCAAATTTTGAACCTATGTTCTCATCAAATATTATATATTTGGGTTAATTTGACTTTGTCTTTAACTCACTAATTTTGTATCTTCCACTAGTTCAATGGTGTGTTAAACCAATATAGGATCAAAACCCTTTAAATCATTGTACTCACATGTAAACACATCAACAAACTCTATACATAAATCAACAAAATATTCATTTTGAGTTTTAGATCATACTTTACAAAGATTGAGAGTTTTTTAATTGGATATGTTAATGCTTGCATAGTGTTCTTCTTTGGTAGACAAATAGGTTTTCTACCATCTTACCTCATCATCCCTACTAAAAATATTTTTAAGTGTTAATGTTTTCATAGTGTTCTTGTTTGGTAGACAAAGAATTTTTCTACCCTCTTACCTCATCATCCCTACTGAAAATATTCTCAAGTTTAACAAGACCCTTGGATAACTTTTTATAATTCAGATGAACTATTTGATCACTATACTAATGTAGAAGTTTTGATTGATTTCTAGAAGAGAATTTAACCTCTTTTTGAAGGAAATGAACAAATTGATCCTCATCTTCAAAGGCTTGCAATTCACATTATTATCAATAATGGAGTATCTTACCATAATATTGATGTAATAATGAGTTTTATCATTCTTTACATAAGTTGGAATGTTAAATTGGGATCCAATTATAGACAATCTATTTTCATGTTTATTGCTCTCTCTAGGCTCTACTTTTATGTAAAATACATCAAAATCCTCTATAAAATACCGTACCTTGTGTTTGTATGATTTTAGAAATGGATTTTTACATATATTCATCCCTCTTATTTGATGTACCATAATCTCACTATCTCTAAATGCATGTAAGAAGTTAGCTCCCATCTTTCTATCCCATTGAAAACCATGAACTATGGATTCATATTCTACCACATTGTTAGAGCATCCAAATAATTTTTTTATAGTAGAATAGTACCTTTATTTGGAGGGTGAAATGAGCATCATACTAGACCTTGTATTTTTTTATTTCATGAGCCATCAAAATATATTTTATATTAACCATCATTTAGCTCACCTTATTTGTATAGAGCTAGAGTTTGTGCACCATCCTCATGTAAACAATAAATTCCAAGTCCTTATTTCTATATCATCTTGTAGGGATCATGGTCACAAAGATTAGTATCCCATTCATCAGGAAAAAAATAGGAACACCATTAAGATATGAGTTTTTTTAGTTTCATTATTTTACTCTACATTATTTGAGATGACAATTAGTATCAACACTAATAGGCATGTATGGTTCTAGATGAAAATGAGCAATAGGCTCTAAATGAATTGTAACTTTTCTTCCATATCTTGTTGTAAAAATTAGGTATGTACAATAATATAAAATATACCCATATATATTTGAAGTTAATTCATGTGATAAACACATAGTAAAGTATGGAGGAAGATCCACCACCACCACCACATCTTGCATAATAGTCACATTTGGGAATGCATGAGTGTTAATTTTAGATGATTGATTATACCCACTATATTTTTTTGGAGATCCATAATTTTTATAAAAAACTTTAGTGTTTGTATCATACACTAAACTAACTTGTCCATAATCTATTTTGGCATTACTGTGCTACTTGCTCCACTATCAACCATGCAATTGTGAACTAGTTTATTGTCAACAATCAAGGAAAGATAGAAAGGAGGTGTTTTACTTAGTTTTGAATAATTTTTAGTGACATTTACATCTTTATATACCTATTTTACTTATTTCTTATCTATTTTATCTAAATTTACTATAACCACACTTTCCTTCTCTACTAGTTTTACAAATAATATAAGGCATGAAATCTCATGGATAAGGGTATACTTTTATCCTAAGATTTATAATGAATCCCGCATGGTCATGCTGATGTTATATTTATTCATATGATATATTATGTTAAAGGAGGATACTCCAATATTTGTTTTCACTTTTGGAGTAATAGGATGCTACTATACTTGAGGCACTTGATGAAGCTTGCTTTCTTTAACATGCTAATTTTTTGAATTAGAGGGGAATAAATCTAACCATTAGTACCTTTAGAAACCATATTATTAATATTTGAATCATGAATTATCTATTGGGTCTCATTTATATCCCTTATCTTGGCTCTTATGATAACTCTAACCAAGTTTTTTGATTTTATAGGCTCACCAATCTTATTTACTACCACATGATCATCAACTTGCCAATTTACTGAGGTTACATCTGATTGTACTTATCCATGATTCACTTCTCCTTGTTGCATCATAGCCTCATTATGTTGGCCTCCTTTAAGAAAGGATTCATGTTGTGTCATTTAAGGAATTACCATATTTTGTGCTACTAGATCTTGATTTTGCATACCATTAGTGTTATAAGGATGCTAACTTGAATCTTACATAGAATTATTTTATACTATTAAAAGGGCCTTTATTGAGGAAGGATCATTTGGATCAATCATATCATATTTTTTGGATGGTGTGATTACTCATAAAGCTTGGTATGGATGCCTATTATATATAAAGCCTTGGTATAGAGGTCTTTGATCTCTATATGGATGATATGTGGGTTTATTAGGTGCTTGATATGAATATTGGCTTGATATTATTACCTCTTTAGCCAAACTATCTCATTAAAAATTGATTGTGTCATACATTTGAGCTCACCAAGCTCACTAGATTGATTATGAGGAGTTTAAAAAAGATTTTGAGGGGATAAAATTTTTTATAGTGATGAAGCTTGAAGAGGTGAAATAATTTATGTTTATATATAAAATGGAAAGTTTACCAGCTTCAATTATACTATTTTGAGCTCTAATGGATACCTCATAGACATATGGGAGTGTCCTATCACCCATGGATTGTATCATAACTAAAATAGTAGAATTCAAGGCTCTAAAAAAGTATAAGAAAGCATAATTAGGATATGGCCTTACTATAAGAGTTATTTTATTCCATATTTTCTAAAATATAAGATTGAAATCAATCATAAATTCATGTGGTGCTCTCTTGATGGTAGTGAACTACTCAACAATGGATAAATGGTTTGATTTATCTTTAAATTATCTACAAAATACTACACCGAAGTCATCCCAAATTGAAATAAAGTTCAAGGGAAGGCTATTATACCATTGCAATGCCTTTTCCTTGAAGGATACAACATGTAAATGGATGGAAACATTATCTTGGGTAACATGGTGGAATGAACACAAGTTGGCCACATCTTTGATATATTATATGGATGTAGTTTGATATTAACTTGTAAAACATGGTAGGGTTTTAATATTTAAGGCTAGAATATATTCATATTGGGAAAAATTGAGAGTGCTTCCATCATTTAAAGGTAAAAAATCTTGGTTCCTAGGGACAACCATGTTGATAGTGGGATTTGAAGTTAAAGTGGTTTGAACAATGGCTGATTTGGTGACTGAAATTACCTTGTATGATATGGACTTGTTTTTAAAAACATTCTTATTTTATTTGAATGCTCAGATAATTTATCAAACTTAAATGGTATACCTCTACTTTCTTAACTTATACTGATCTTAGGTATGAAATGGGTACTTCTCTATTACTGAAAATGTTTTTTTTATCTCTAATATGTGTCCCATTAGGTGTGCTAAAAACTATTATCACTCAGAAGTGCAATCTTGAAAGAATGTGTGCCTATTTTCACTCCTATTGATACAATGGAAACTCTCTAAGGTGTGAATGTAATTATATTGGATATAAACTCTAAATTAATGAATGATTTTATTTAGTATACTCACCTACTTCTCTCTAAACTATCTAATTTACTGATTTCTCAACTAAGAAAAGGGTAAAAAGAGCAATGATCAATTTTAAATTGAATAATAAAACAAAAAATTTGGGGTGATTCACCAATGTTAAGGTCAATTATGCTTATACTTGACACACTTTGAAAGATAAATAAATTACACACATTCACTTCATCTTCATATAATGACTCTTGAGTCAATATTTCATACAAAGGTCTTGAAAAATTGAATTCACTTATAAATTATGTATAAATCAAACTTAGAAACTTTATATGACCTAAAATAATTCTAATTTATTAAAAAAAGGGTGAAATTTTCAAACAAAAGTATATTAAAAATAATCATTCACTAAGTTACATCAATGAATATGAGAACACACTTCATCAACATCCTAAAAATGGAATAAAAACCAACATCTTATTGATTCAAATGTGATGTAGTACAAATTTTGGTAGATATTTTATTAGATATTTTATATATCTAAAAGCATAATCTAATAATCTTCTCTAAAAAATTAACATACATATAGAAAAAGAAGAAAGGAGAGAGGAGAAAAAGCATACCTAAACTAGGGATGAGTCATCATCCTAGTCATCTTTCACTCTTCCTTCAACTCAAACACCAAATTATAAATTTATAAATATTACATATAGAGTTTACACTATCTTTTCTTGTAATATGTTATAGGAGAGAGAGATCAACATGTTTGAATTTTTTTTTAAAAGTCAAAGGTTCTCATGCATGTTTTTATTGTCTTCAATCTTGAAGAGATAGTGATCATCTTCAGTTAACTCATTTTTATCTTTACTTAAATACTTTTGAATAGATTATTAAATCCTTGAGACTCTTCATATATATAGTGAGTGCCTTTAGTTATCTTCATTTCATCTTAGAGTTTGATCTCAACTATCTTCCTTGTATCTTACATAGATGTTTCTCTCTCTCAAGCTCCTCAAATTGCTCCAAGGTGGCATAGAAGAGAGAGAGAGAGAGAGAGAGAGATTGAATTTTTTTTTTAAGGATTATCCTACATGAAAATAGGTTTTATTTATTTTATCATGTCTTTAACTGAACTCCTCCATTCTTGCATGTTCCTTCTCTAACTTTCTAAGGTTGATTGAAGGTTTCTTCTTATTTGCTTTGAATTTTTATAAAATTAGCTCCAAGATGGTGTATAATGAGAGAAAATATCTTATTTCATGCCATTTAAGACTAATTATAACCTCTATTTTTTAATTTCAAAAACTTAACTTATTCTTGATCTCCAAATGGCAAAGAGCACATGTGTTTGACTAGGCAAGGTTGTTGAAGATTTCAATGCATTGATTGAGCTTATGGATTGTCTTATTCCTCCAAGGTGGTGTAGAATAGAGATATGTTTCATGTTTAATTTATATTTTTATTCATGAAATATACTTTATAAAATTTTATTTTATGGTAAACAATCACAACTGTCTATACTGATCCTTCTTGGATATGTTCATCTTCTCCGTTTTGAAAACCTTGTTGAATGCACAATGAGAACCTAGAACTTGATGAATATAAATTATTTGCACAAATGAGTATAAATATTATTTTAAATTAATAACCATGGTGTCACTAACCTTCAAAAAAAATTCATCTCCAAACTCCATATATAAATATAGAAAATGCTCTTGTGTGCTCTTGAGGCCTCAAGAAACACTAATTTGGATTTAGGGTCTAGAATTAGTTATAAACATATCCATACAAAAATAATATTATATTTTTTTATGTATAAATTTATAATGCCTGTAAAAATTTTAAAATATTTAAAATTATTCACCAAAGTCTCAAAAAAAATTCACAAAAAATGCTTGTTTGCCGCCCGCAAGGTTGCTCAGAGATGTTTTTCAATGATCTGAGCCCATTTTAAATTATTTTTAATTGTATAATAATGGATTAATAATTTTTAATTAATTATACACCATATAAAATCATTTTATTCCCTTGTAAATGTATGAAACACTCATTTCTAATTCCATGTATGATCAAAATAGTTTAAAACCCTAGTTTCCTTCACGATGTAGACCTATGTTTTACCATTTTAACTCTCATAAGGTAAATTAAAGACATTAAAATACATAAAAATATACATCCATGTAAAATTTAAGGATATTTCACTCAATAAAACTCAAAATATGCATTTTTAGTGCTTTCTAGCTTGCATAATCTCATTTATGAATACCTTGAGGTCTGTGTTTTGACATTTTATTGAGTTTTATGAGACTTAAAAAATCATTATTTTTTATTTTTGACATATAACATCCCATATAATAATTAAAAACATTAGATATCTTCAATCAATCACTTAAACCTCTCAAAAAACATATTTTTTAGATGTCTCTCTTGCATGCTTGAAATCTTATAACATGTACCTTTACCTTTATCCATTATTTAAATTGAAATTTTTATTTATAAATATTTAATAATATTAATTATTCTACATAAAATATAACATAACTTTTTATTTTCAATAAATAACTCAAAAATGCAATCACATCTCATAAAACTGAGGTATTAGGGTTTTAGAGCACCTTTATTTCTTAAAAATTGATCATAAAGTTAAGAACATGTAACCTAAAAAAAATTCATAGAATATTTATTTCATATGTTCCCATATATTATACTAATACCATTATAACCAACTTTTCTTCTCCTTCATGAACCGAACATTTGAAAATTTCTCTTACTAGCTTACTAGAGGAATAGAAGAAACCTATGCCAAAATTTGGACCTATGAGATATTCATTAGAATGATTTTGGATTGATAAATATATTATTATTTTTTATAAATATGATTTAATCTTCACTTCATGAATGGAGTCTTCATGAAACTTGCACATAAGCAACTTTGACCAATGGTGGCAAAATGTGTCAATAGTACCATAAAATGCCATCCTACTTGAGATTAATTCCATACCACATTCATTGGTATTTGAAATATAATGTGCACAATATTGAATTTCACTTTGAAAAATATATTTATCAAGATTAATCTTCATACTTTTATTTACTTAGAATCCAATGCTAGTAAACATAAATTAGAACCAACATCTATCATAGATCTAAAAAAAGTGAATTAATGGTCATCAATATATTGTTATATGCATATAATACTTTTAATAGTAGGAATTAAATTCCATAAATTCAAATTAACCATATTAGATATTATGAGCACTATATTATATGTTAAACACCACTCAAATTTAATTTTTGACTAATTTCCATATATGGAGAAGAAGATAGGTTCAATCAACCAACAACAAGTTCAATATCAAAAATAGATACACCAATCAATTCTATACTCATCAATTTACACAATACAAAGAAATAAAATTCACAAGGTAATATAACAAGTTCATAGGGTCCCTTTTCATTACCTCAAACTCACATGCACCCTCTTAAATTAAGAATGGAAAAATATTATTCATACCACATATCCAACACATGGTTTTTTAGTAGTAAATATAAAGTGATAATGAAAACCCATAACAAGGAACAAGGACATAACATGTTCTATCCAACCAAAAAAAGAGGAAATTACCCTTCAAAGCTAAGGAACATCCATTCACCTTATGAGTCAACAAATTTTCAATCAAAATTTAAGGTATAATTCAAGATTCAATGAAACAAATAATAAATCTCAACCAATAATTTAAGAATTATGTCACTTAGAAAACCTCCCTAGTATCTTATTTAGCTTAGGAAACTTTTAAAATAGTTAGAGAATGTTCATATAGTTAAATCAAACCATCATAACAATTATAACACACTCTTCTATTCTAACATACATCCAAAGGATTTAATTAACAAGAAAAATAGTCCATAATGGCTAGAAGACTACTTATATCAAATAAAATTCACCAAAGTAAAGAGAAACTCAATTCATTACTTTTAAGAATGCTTACCTTCAGCTCCTAACAAAGTCTAATGAAAGAAGGTTACAAGTTAAGCATAAAGATAGTTATGTAAATCCAAAAATTGACTTCTATATCTCTTGAAATAATAAGCCTAAAGTCTATAGGTTGTTGTACATAACTTAAAAAAATCATGAACAAAAAATCATATTAAGGGCATGAAACACCATACCCCAACATGATAATCAATCATGTATCAATATGAAAAAGTCATTAATACATGCCATGCTCAAAAGCCATTATGGCTGAATTTAATTTGAGCATTTAGTTGTTTCAAGAAACCACAAAGGGAGTCCCAAAAGAAAAAGAAAAAAACATAACTATTCACACCATGCCCAATAGGGTAAACAGAAGACTGTCATGCCATAAATGAAAATGGGTTAATTGGAATAAAAAATTGCACACATTCATCCTAAAATTATTATTATTTTATAATAATCTTTTCATCATCCTTTTTTAGGAGTTGAAGCCATAAAAATATGATTACACTACCCCTTTTGAGACTTAACAAATTTAAAAATACATCTACAACCAGGTCTTAATATAATAAAAATCATTTAATAAAAACCATAATTTTTACCAAGTAATCTCTAAAATTACATAGGAAAATTTCCCAATTTCTTTTCCATAGAAAAAATCAAACTCATAATGATACAAAATATTTTATTTTCCAAACCCCCTAAATCCATATGTCAAAATTAACCACCGCCATGTTAATGAAGGATAAATGATAATATATACTAGTATTACCTAGATAAATCCCATCGAATAATTCATAAGCAACAAACCAATTATTTGGCATAACCCAACAAGGAGATAATAAGAAAAATTAGGTATTTACTCATGGGATAAAAAATATAAATCACTTAACCATTTTGAACAATCAATTGATAACCCTATCAACATTTGAAATTACTAGATCATGTTTGGAAACAATTTAATTCATTCCATTATAACCTATAATATGCAACATTCCTTTTGCATACTCAAATATCTTGACCCATATTGGGGTATAGGCTTAGATATGCTTGTCTATGCAAGCATGCATAGGCATATATCCCCAAAATCAACTAGAATAATTATCCTACTACTATAAAAATTAGTATGCATAAATATTTTAACCAAAGGAGGGTGACTTGCCTTTTATTGTGCTCTAGCTTGCCTTTGGGGTCATTGCTTCCTAGCTTATACAAAATCCCTAAGATCTTTTATAAAATAACATGGACATCCATAAAAATTTACCAATGTATTCAAAAGATCATGCCCTACAAACAAAACCATCTTCCTATGGCTAGACATATAGCTTGTTTATAAAATACAACCAAAAACATTCTCTTATTGATGGGAATAATAGCTCTTCACCAATAGCCACAACTTCTATTCTTCCACCTCTACCCCCAAGTGGTGAAATAGTGGCCCTTTCAGCCATGCAAAACCCT
The DNA here is from genome assembly GCA_037957365.1 of Torreya grandis. Lineage (NCBI taxonomy): Eukaryota > Viridiplantae > Streptophyta > Pinopsida > Cupressales > Taxaceae > Torreya > Torreya grandis. Next base: position 474,623 of record JARHVA010007848.1, read on the forward strand.
AATGGTATTCCAATCGAGGCAAATTAATTTTGACAAAATGCAATGATATTTACAATCAAAATCATGTTTATGGATTTTATTATTATTATTATTATTATTATTATTATTATTATTATTATTATTATTATTATTATTATTATTATTATTATTATTATCATTATCATTAAATAAACCTTTATGATTCCCAATTTGAAAGGTGTACCTAGATTTTTCAAGACCTTTTTGGGGTCCAAAAGGAGCCTATAAAAATTTTGACCAAGTTATCTATTATCAATGCCTTTTAAACAATAAGACAATCATATTTTTTACCAATGACTTGAACATATATATTTTCCAATTTGAGTCCTTTAGGCCTTTTTTCCAAGACATTAAACACTTTGAATAATAAGAAATCATGCTAGGAATTCATATTGGTGTAGAACATGACTATTTCGGAAGCATAATACTTTATTGACTAGAAAATTTAATCTAAAGCCACCCATATAGGCTCACTTTGCAAAGAAATTACCAATTATAAGATATTAAAATTGGGGAATGTAACATCCCACCCTTCTTAAAAAGGTACCATCTTAGTGTCTCAGAAGGTAAAGCAAAAATTAGATACACATGCATGCATGCATGCATACATATATTCAAAGTAATTTTTTTAAGCACCCTTATAGGTCTAAATTACCAAAAAAGTTCATAAATTATAACTATAATACCTAAAACATCAATATTTTCATTCTTAATTTTCATTACGACATGGATATGTGATCAATTGCTTTATAATTTTATGGTAGTTCTTACAAAATGTAAAATATCTTGATTGCTTCAGTGTTAGTTACTAAACTTCAATTTTGTAATATTAGTTGATTTTACACAAAATAAATAAATCGAATCATATTCTACATTTTATTGTGGGGTTTTCTATAAAATAAATTAGTCATATCTTTCACTTTTTCTTATAACAATCACCATAGAATGTGGATTATTATAGTAACCATACTAACAAGTGATATTTACATCACTTTTGATTATGCATTATACATAATTTGTGTTATTCATCCCAGAGTGATATCAACAATAGTAAACCATATGTCTATGATTATTAAAATTACATCATTCATGGGTTAATGAAACATCCTACACCAACCATAGTGAACACCAGAGAATCCATCCAAAGCATTCACATGAAACCCTTTTGGTTTTTATTATGCTCTCCATATAATTTGTGAGATTACATGATGGTTCCAAGGATTCCATACCCACCATCATTCTTCACTTACCTCTTGGAAGCATTCTAAAATTCATAAACTGCTTGATTAGGACTTTATATTACTCTTTCTGAGTGTAGACACCAAAAGTTAGCCACAACTAGCCTTCGACCAGACTTCATATTGATTCCTACAAACCATTATAAATTAAGCCTAGGAATCATTTATCATCATAAATTTTATTGTGTATCATTCATCAAATCTCATAATCATGTTGAGGCATCCCTAATTGGAGTATTCTATCATATGCAATAATAACCTCTCAAAGATTCATCCCTAATCACCCCGCAGAATCACAATAGTCAATTTAGCCTATGGACCTATTAAATGGGGCTCATGAATAAATATTAAATCTTGAAATAACTAAATGTATAATGAAAATTAATTAATAAGATAAACCAAATTAAATGTCTAGTTTAAATATCAATTTGTAATTAATGAATAACTAAAAAAGGAAATTCAAAAATTCAAAATATCCTAGCCTTTCATCATTGCCTTTATGAGTTGTCAAACTCTTTTAAAATATCCTAAAATATCTATTTTGGAGACTCATGCCTATTCATTTAAAATAAAAATTACTTGATAACTATTAACTCTACTAGGGTTATATTTGACTCACCTAGGTTAGGTTTAAACCCATTCCAAACCTTAACTTCACCTTGACTCACCTTAGGTTGGGGTTAGATCTATTTTATATAAATACAATGCCTTGCCTATTGAATTCTAATATATTTTGGTGAAAATTTATCATGCACAAATGACTTCAAAGCTCTTTTGATATAATTATATAATGCCCATTTTATTACAAGCAAGGTTTTAATTCTAAAATCTTGAACCAAGCTACATCAAGCTGACACAAGCCATGGTGCCAAGGAGAGAAGGAGCTACAAAAACTCTATTGATAAAGACTCTTTGATGTACAATCTGATCAAGCCACTCAACAATGCATTTGGAGCTCCCAAAGAAGGTAAAGGATATGTTGTCTTTTGAATTTTAGTTGTGTTTTCATTTGTATTTTATTACTAAGCTCACCCCTCAGATCTAGGCTTGTAAGTGTTAGTGTTAGTGTGTTTCTTTGAGTTTTTGTTGCTTAAACTAACATGTTAGTAATCTCTCTTCTTGTATTCCCATGATAAAAAAGTGACATGACCATTGTAACCAATGGAACTTACAAATCCTTTCAATGGATTTTAAGTATATTATGTACTATTATTTGTTCTTAATTTTGACTTGATTGAACTCAATTTCATTAAATAGTCTTCAAAATTCCATTCATGGATTTTTATGTGCAAAGTTATAGCCTAGACTATAGACCTGTAGCCTAAAATCACTGTAGGCCATTACTGTGCCTAATAACCCATGGCCTAAAATAACAAGTTGATAAGACATATTTCAAATCTTCGTTTGGGTTCATCTAAACTCCATTTTTATGCTTTTTTTAAAACCATGTGTCTTATCCTAAATTTTTAAAATATGATATTAGTTTATCTTCAAGTTACATAAATGTTTCAAAAAATCTCAAAAAAACCCTAACACCTTTTATAGGACCCAAAGACAATAAGGAGACATTTAAAACACTTCTAACTTGCAATTTTCACATTTCAAATGGGTATTTTAAGAAGATATTTTTTTAAATCATTTTATTTTTGTTTTAATATTTCAACAAAAAATTCCAAGGGGCTAAATTTCATAAACATTTCAATTTGGTGCATTAAAATAAACACTCACACTTAAACTACATACTCTTAAGAGTGTTTTTTTATGTTTGTTCTTTCAAAGTTTATTTCTTTATAAAATTATTGATGTATGTATGCTCTCCCTCATCCCCTTTAGGGAACTTAGGTGACCAAAATCACTCTTTCTTTGCATTTCTACCTTGTCCAAAGGAGTGAAAATAATGTCATTAAATCTCTCCTCAAATCTATATGTTTTGAAGATCTAATTGTGACCTTAAGTATTTTCGCTTGTCATTTATTTTTATGAAATTTGTCTTGTGAGAAGGAGTTCATATCCTCCTCACAAGTTCTCTAGGGGTGTGTTGACCTAGGGTTTTATTTTCCAACATCGTACCAACCCCACTCCATGATGGGGTATACAAATTAGGGCACATATACTATGATTGCTAGGGGGCTAAGCGGCTAGCCTTTCTAATTATAAATCAAACCTGAGTCAAGTCTAGATAACTAGGGGATTCCACTATGAATTACATAGATGGAATCACTATGTAAAGGAATAGACCCTTACATAATAAGTTAGCTAGTATGAACTCAATTAACATGAATGATATTTATTGTTAACCACACTTGGGACCATCTAGACATTCAAAAATTTAGTTTCAAAATAACCCCACTTATCATAGACATATTGTTGATGTAGGATGAGTAGCCCAAAGTTCCATGTCATCGTACAATCTCTTGGGAGAAGGGGGTGTAAAAACTCTACTACTTCATGCAATTTTATTTTTGGATTAACACTTAAAATTCTCCTAAGAGCATGTATATAGATGGAATCTAATAGTACTATGAAACCTTGTCAATTTTAGGATTTAGGATGTTACATGTAGATGTTTATGTCATTTTATCCTTTATTACATGGTTTTTGAGTCTAAACTATCTTTTTTTTTTGTTATTACATGTCATAAATATTTTTATGTCCATATCACTCCATTTTTTAAGGAGGAATTACTCCATCCATTTGACACCATACCTTTGCCTTGAACTTTTTTAAAAACCATTGTGTGTGTCACTTGATTGAAATAGGTAATTTCAGACTACCCAAATCATTTCAAGTTTTTGTGCCTTTGAGTTTTGAAACAAACCATCAATCATACCTTTAGATCATGATAAATCTATTAAACTACTTGAATCATTTCATAGATTCATTTTTCCTTGTATCTTAGTTGATAAGTTGAAATCCAAACATTGATTCATTTGTGTTTATGCCTTATTTAATTTGGGTTTAGATACCAATCTTTCTCTTTTGGGTTATGTAACTTAGGTTAATTCTTTACCCACTTTGAAAACTATTATTTATGGCTTTATTTGGGAGAAAATAGTCTATCTCCAAATGCCTTATGCCAATTTGGTCAAAGTTCATGTCTAAATTTAAGTTCCTAGTTTATTCCAATGTGTTTCAAATTTGTTGGATTAATGCATACCCCTTTGTTTGAGCCTATATTTTCATGACACATTTGGCCAAAATACCTAGCAACCTTTATTTTTTTAGATTAATACTTGTTTGGAACACTTTAAACCTAGATTTTGGCATTTTTATTTTAATTCATCCACTTAACCTATTTGTGTGAGACATTTAATGTTATACATTTGATGTTAGGTTGTTTTATACCAAGTTTTTTATGGAAACCCTTTCTAGAGTTACATCTTCATCTTTTGACCAAGTTATATTGAGTTTTAACCTTTTGTATTTTTAGATATTATTTTTTAGAGTTTGTATAACTCTAATCCATTTTGTCACAAAACATTCACCATTGATTCAGACATGTCTCATTATAATCATAGTGGCATCATTTATAATCTAGGGTATAGTAATATGGTTGCACAAGAATAATTTGTTCAATAACCCTATGGAGATGATGTAATTTATGATACAAATCCTTATCCACCTTACAACACTCAATTAGGGGAAAAAATCCAAAATCCTTTATCCCACTATTTAGTCAGCATGCCTCCATACTCAGAGCAAGACAAAGAGTAAATGATACAATATGTAGCTAACATATCTTTAGTTACAAAAATAGTCCAACATCAAATGTACTAAATTACAATGTCATAGGCCTATGACCCTCATTTATTTGATTTTCACTTACTTTAAAATAAAGATGAAGTTTTAATTAGAGCCATGAAGGTAGGGTATAAGTTTTTAGCAGACTTCCCCCATGAAAACTTGCCAAGTCTAGTAAGAGTGCCTTATAATTTACCTTACAATCAAACCAATGAACATGCCTCTTCTAGCAATCCTCAAGCTCTAGTGCCAATTTCATATTAGGACCCTTGTATGCTTATCAAAATAAAATGACTAATGGATTACAACTTCATACAAATTTAGACATCATACCAAATCTATCTAAACTTAATGCACAACTTCAACAACATGACCATACCAAATGCTCCTCTTATTGAGATAGATCCTTTAAAAAGAGTCCTAATAAAATTAACAACTAAGAAAATAAGGGTATATACCCATTCACACAAATAAATTCAATTGGAGACATGTTTAATTTCCCTACCATCAAAAAATGTCATCTAATTCTATGCATATTAGTGAGCCAAACATAGTGGACAATACACAAGTGATGTCCAACCCAAACCAATGTGGTGTAAATGCATAAAAAACTAGTCCAAAACAAAATGTGCCTTTATTTAACACCATTAATTTTTCAAAAATGAAATGGGTGTGATCTTAGACCTCTCAACCACAAATAACTACCTCTAATCCTAAACTAGCTACTTATTCAAGCACACAATTGTAAGGATTAAGTAGTCAAGCCCAAGTTAATGTCATGACCCAAAAAAATGTGACAAGTATTAATATACCAAAACACATGATAAATAATGTTCCAAAACCATGATAAAAATCTAACATACCCATGTAATAGAGGCAAAACATCTTGCCACCTTAACAGGGGGTAACCAATGTTCTACCTCACTAGATAATGATGAACATACCTCTTGAGTCATAGACCAATTTACCATTGTAATCACAAATAATGTCTAATAAACAACATGTAGCTATTATTAATTGAAAATTTTTGAATCTTTAACATGCATCTACTTCCCAACAATGATTAGTGCAGCTAAAAGCTTCTAATGTTCCATTGGTACCGATCAAGAAATAATTTCCTTTTTTTCCTAATGTGCCATAAACTCAATGATATGGCCTTGGTTCACAATTTACCCTTAATCAAAAAAGTTTTAATAGTAGATATCAAGTCTATAATTAACCTCAACAAGCATAATAAATCACCCCTAACCATATCCTTCCATCTCAACAATAATTTCCCTAAAACTAGGCCCATATATAAAATCTTAACCAAAATATCACACCATAATACATGCAATTATAAAAATTGCATCCTAATCCACAAAAGAATATTCTTTGTCAATTTCCTATCAAAACCAACATTCCATAGCAAACCATGCCTCCATTATACCTTGGTCAAATTAATCCACTTTTGACTACCCAGTCTCCACCTCAAACCAATGTCCCCTTTGGTTTCCTAGCCCAAAAATTGCAAAAAAAGAAGGATGCAATTTCTACCATCTAATCCAAAAAGTAAACCAAGAAGTTTAAGTTGGATGACGTGTGTTACTACCCTTACAACATGAATTATTTACAAATACCATTTCTTTCAGGCTATGAACCACCAAAGTTTGACAAATATAAGGGTAAAGGAGACCCAAAAGCCCATTTAATATAATTCTTTGCTATTTTTCAATTAGTGGTATATAGTGACATATACCTCCTACTATTGTTCCTAAGGAGTCTAGTGGGACACACTTGGAGTGGTTTCTAAAATTGTCCAAGAATCTAGTTTTTTATTTTAATGATCTTTTAAACAAGTTTGTTTAACACTTGTCCTATAATCTCAAACATGAGATTTTATTGGTAGATTTGACAAAAGATAAATAAAATGATGGTGAAATTTTTTCTAGTTATCTACAGTGATGGAGGGCACTTGCCAACAAATTCACCCATAGTTTACAAATAAGAAATTAGCCACTATGTTTACCAAGAATCTACATAGTGAGATATCTTACCATATAGAACTATAGTGTACACACACTTTCAAAGAAATAATTGATAAAGATTTTTTGATCAAAATAGCCCTTATTAACAAATGGATCATCAATCTTACCCCATAAAATTAGAACCAAACTACAAACCAAGGAAATGACCAAAACTAAAACCAAGTCCAAGCACAAGCATCATAACTAGCTCAAGCTAATAATGATGGAAAGTCCAAATCATTTAATCAAAATAAGAATGCTATTGAGAATGGAGTAACTAAGTTGTGATATGTTCAAATGGTACAACCATCTACTCAACCTATGTCACATATGAGAATTACTCCTAACCAAAAACCTCTTTAGCAAATATATCAAGTGTACTAACCTAAACTATCACAACAAATACAACAACCTTTGCCTTTGCAAACCCCTCCTCTAAGGATAATTTTGGCTACTCATCACATCTTTAGTGACCTTGGAAAACTGATTAAAGTCATTTTTTATAAACTAGCCACCACTAATCTAATAGTTGGCCTATTTTAAACCTCTATCTTAAGGGCATTTCTTATCTAGATCAGTACTGACAACATGAATTCTATAAGTATCATTGGGTTAATGGGCATAATTTATGTCATTGTGTGAAAATTAAACATTTGATTAATAATAAGTTGTAAAATGGGAGATAACAATAAACAATGGAACTTCCACATATAATCAGAATATGAGAATTTATCAAAATCCCTTTCTACAACATAATAACCAATAATAACAGTAATAAAGGCTAGAATGCCATAACAATAATATCAATAGTCGAGACAACAAAAATAAAACTTGTAGTAAAACTAATGTCAACCAAATGGATGGGACCAAGGCTAGAATGATACCAATAACCAATAGACCTACCATGCAATTACACATGACTAAAATAAGGTTATAGGCCATCTTATAAGATGTCACATTTCTACCATTTCCATCAATCTAAGACCATGTTCCAATCAAACAAGATTATTTCTAATCAATCCCAACCAACCAATTCTAATGACCCTTCCTTGAATTAAGACCACATACAAGCATACCAGTAAGCCAAGATTACTAAATTTGGACCTCATATTGATAACTTATTATTAACCCATGATCACACCTAAGTGAATTGGTAACTAACACTTATCTTATCAGGTCCCTTACCACTATCATTTTTTAGCAACAATGGTTCTATATCTAATCCTAATTATGTAATCACAACTCAATAATTGAATATTCATATCCCAATCCTACAACCATTTTCCACTTCACCCATCTAGCCTAATGTTCTAGCTAAGAACAAGCCATTTACCATTGTTCAAGAAAATATGTTTGATATTATGGACCAATTGCAGAAGATGCCTGCACAAATCTCCATTTTGGATTTTTTGATATATCCACCATCCAAAATAAAATCTTAATAGAGTTCCTTGGCCAATCCCAAATTCCAAATTACATATCTCTAGATAAATTCCAAGCTTTGGTTAGATACCTAACCCTAGGTTATTAGTTAACCTCTGACCAAAGAGATATGTCATCCTTTGTCCCTCTACATAATAATCCTTTATACATCAAAGTTATCATAATGTGGCACAAGGTAAAATGTGTCCTCATAGATAAAGGATCAAGTCTAAATATTGTCTCTAAAGCTCATCAAGCTTCTCAAGTACATGATAGTCAATATCTAGCTATAAATGATCACCATCAAAGCCTTTGATAATGAAGAGTGGAAATCATAGGGCACTATTAGCTTGATAGTTATCATCAGGCCCTTGACCTATGATATACTATGCCATGTGTTAGACCTTGATTTATCATATAATATGTTTTTATTTAGACCTTGGATACATGAAATTCATGCAATTCCTTCAACATTGCACTTGTGTATCAAGTTATCCAATTCAAGTATGGAGGTTACTATCCATGGAAATTTTTAGCCATATAAACATTACAAGCATTTGGTGGCCAAGTACAAGAGATATAACTACCATTTTGGCTTGAATCTAGTTCTTAAGAAGGACAAAGGCAAGGAAATAATTACGGATTCCCTAAATGCCAATTATATTGACCTAAATACACTTGATTCATTATCCCACATGTTACCTACTAGAATGTATAATCATTATACCATCTTGGCTAATGGCCTAAGAGAATATGTGACCCATGATACTTTATATATTGCTAAGCTTCCACAGAAACCCAATCACTATGGAAGACCAAAATCCAAACCACCTTGCATGGAATGGAAAAGAAAGGGTAAAGGAAAACTACAAAGTCTATCTCCTATCATTTTCATACTAACCACTAGCCAAGAATAAGACATGCTTATAGATGATGAATCTTGGTTGTATAATGACAAATTTACTGACTGTTACCTAAATGCCAAGTATCTCATTTCAAAAAAAATCATGGATAAGCATGCCCATGAAGGAGGAGGCCTTGGGATAAATCAATAGGGTCCACTTGAGCCAATTGATACCACTCAATACAAAAGATCACATGGTCTTGTATTTTTTTAGAACACAACTAGATACTAAAAGCGGGGTGAATCAATATATCAATTGAAAACTAGTCCTTTCAATACTTTCAAAGTAGATTAAGAGATATATGAAAATTACATCAAATATGCATACAACACACACATAAAAATTCACATGACACTAGATTTATACATGGAAAACCCAAAGAGAAAAACCATGGTGAGAATAGATGCTAGAAACTATTGTTCTAATCTAGCCTCATAGTTTAAAGCCTCATTGACAAACCTCACTAGTTACACTTTTAAGGGTATTAACCCTAAACGGACACCAATACCCTAGCTAAGAACTTTTCAGTTAAACCTCACTAGTTATAATATATAAGGGTACCAACCCTAATGAGACATCAATCCCCTAGTTGAACACTAATTAAGATTGTCTAATGTCACCAATAAATCAGATCTCTAGAGTTACAACTCTAATTACAAAGTAGATTCATGAATGAATCCATCTCTAGCTCTCTATTATGAGTCTAGTTTGTAACTAATCATGATCTACACATTATCTCTTTATACCTTTGTTCTCTCTACCCTTTAATTTCTATGTCTTGATATGTATCTATTCAACACACTTCATCTCCCTCTCACTCTAGTCCTTTATGTCTTTATATTTTCTATGTGACACAATTCACCAACAACAACTCATCATTTCTATACTTCTACCTATGTCTATATATTATTCTATGTGACACTCTTAAAATGGCTTCTCAACCATTAAATTTGTCTTAGATATCATATATATAAACAATTAAATTATGGTTCCATATATTTTATGTGTTCACACTCAGACTGTAACACATAATGCCAATTATGGACTTTAGTTCATTATTACTTGAACAATAAGTTTATCATGTCTTGATTCCATGCATCACCACCATAATCTCCTATCTCGTTACTATATATATAATTTTTTGGACTCAATTTTTTATGCATGTGCACATTAATATAGATTTGATCGATTAGCTCGATCAATCTCATTAACTATGTCAAGAGTTAGAGTTTACATGCAAGTTACTACATATTCTTAAAACTAACCATTAGACTAAACATAACTTTAAATGTCGATCATTGATCTTTAGTTTGGTGCCATGATCCAATGATCTATATCTAAATGGCTTAACTTTAAAATGCATCCATTTGATCACATTATGATAATATCATGATAGCCATTGGATCCTTATACACTTCTAAACTTTATCATAGTCAACTTTAAAATACATCCATTAATTTCTTGATCCTAACTTTTTTGTGTCATTTTATCTTCAAAGATGCACATTCTTTATCTATGTTTAGACGTTAAACATCAATCTCTTTATCCATATCGCTTCTTCCTATGTTTTTGGATATCTTTCACTCTATCAATATTCTCAAACATGCTCGATCTTTAACTCACCATTATGTGAATAAACATCAATCACTTTATTCCATCTGGGTCCACTCATTCCATTGTATCTTATTTATATGATCACCTACTCACTATCATATCTACTGAAAAGCTTGGCCATTAACTCTAAAAATCTTACACTCATTGGGTCTTTTTCTGAAAAGCTCCATGAATGTGACATTTTTCACTTTCATGTTTACTAATAGCTCCTTTGGAAAATTTGACTTCACTGTGCTTCAATAGATCATCTACATACAATGAATTGATAGTCATTGATCAATATGGGAAATAACATAAAGTCTAAGACTTAAAAAATATTAAGTCCTTTAAATTAGTGATTTCTATGTTGAAGGGTCATTTTTACAAATATTGCAAAGGCTTAAGTCATAACTTAAGTTACCAGGGCATAGATATATCTAGTCAACTTCAAAATATAAAAATTCTATTGATGCCATGGCATAAACCCTTAGGGTTTAACTAAGAAACCCTATTTGGTTTGAGAGCAAAGATAATTCAATTCTTATCTCATTCCTTCTCATTTTAACCTCCAAACCATATATTCAAGATGATCATTAAAAACCCATAATAGATATTTTATCTATTTCCTTTGAAAATTTCCATAAGTTATCTTTGTAAAAGCATGCCAACTTTACAAGACCTTGTACATATTTTGTCTAAGTATGGAGACCATTTCAATGTGCCTAGAGGGATAACTTTGTACTTTTATAACTCTTATTTTTCTTAGTCACATGACCTACATATGTTCCTCTTACATAGGATATTTGATCCATATATACATTTACTCCTAAAGCCTTCATATGTGTAGATATGACATCATCAAAATACATGTTCATCTATTTCTTACAATCTACAAATTTGACTAAGTGTTAGGAAACACTATTAAAATGTCTTGAAGCCCTACTTTGCTCAAGAATATATTTTGTCACACTATGTCACATGTCTTCAAACATGGTGCATAAATACTAGGGACTAATATGATCACAAGCATGTGACTAGCTCCCCCATACTCATTTACACATGGCAATCGTGATGTCATGAAAATGCCTTCTCATATTTTTTGTCATAAACCCAATATGTCTAGATGATCAATATGAAGAACTATATGAATTCCATTAATGCACAAAATCATTCCAATCATCCTTAACCTTTGATAAGATCCTCTTCACATAATATAATTACCTGAACATTAATGACATGCTCATAATGTCCCTTTTGACATCAATAACAATCATATTTCCAATAATCTCCCCCTTTGTCATTGATGGCAAACTACATGCTTTGATCTTCTAATATTATGCTCCTTCTTTGGCATTGCTTGCATTGAATCCTGATGAGTATGAATTGAATCTTTTCATACCATACTTGCTCCCCTTTAGGCAATGGAAAATTTTCCTAATACTCATCTTAGACACTTTCTCTGCTTTTCCTTTGACATATGCACTTTTTCTCCAATATTTTGCAAAGATAATTTTTCTCTTCTTCTCCCACAAAGAGCATTTGAACTTTTTCTCCCACTTTGACATCAATGGAAAAGGGACTCTGGCTGACTATTTATCTTGTGTTCTCTTTTCTCAATTTGTCAATCTCATCTAGAGCACATATGAGTTCATATTCAATTTCCACTTCTCCTTCCTCTTCTTCATCAGATTCTTCAACATCTTATTGATCTATATCTACGTAAGTTGATCCTAATGCCATGAATAGGGATTAATTTCCCTCAGCCATAAAGGCATAGTCATGGTCATGATCTAAGCTATCACTATCATCTAGTGAGTCACTATCTTCTCTTATATACAAGATTTTCTTGTTTTTAAAGAAGTTCATCTTTTTTGAATAGTGGGGATTCATCCTTTTTCCATCCTCCTCTTACTCAGATTTATCCTTTTTCTCATAGGGGCATTTAACATCAAAATATCCTACTTTACCATAGTTAAAGCATTTAAAGGGTAAATTACCTTTTTACTTCCTAGATCTTCTTTTCAATCTTATGAAAAAGTTGGATTATTCTTTATCAATATCCTTAGATATAAATGTAGATGCTTTTGCTTTGACATTATTGGATGCTTTGAATGCATATTCTCTCTTGGAAGTATTTGATTCTCCCATTCTCATCTCATAAGAAGTGAATGTTCCATGTAACTCATTTACAATGAGCTTATCTATATCTCTTGCTTCCTCTATTTCAAAGATTTTATAATCATATCTTGATGGCAAAGATATTAGGACCTTTTTGACAATTATTTATTCTTTCATTTCTTCCCCAAGGCCTCTGATTGCACTGCCTATTTCATCTACCTTAAGGAGGTAGTCTGCAATCTTCTCTTCTTTAATCATTTTAAGACTTTCAAAAATACCTCTATATCTTTGTAACTTGGCATGTTTTACCTTATCATCACCTTCATAGATGCTCTTAAACTTTTTATAGATATCTTGTGCATTCTAATAATGCATAACTTTGACAAACTCTAAGTTTGATTATCTATAAATAATAGCATTCTTTGCCTTGGCATTGCTCTCATATGTCTTATTTTTAGCCTGATCAGTAGGAGTTGTATTAAGGTTTGTATATCCATTTACCACAAACATACATACATAAAAACCAAATGAAGATAGATAAGCTTCCATTATTATGATTTATAATGCATAATTTGATCCATTAAAGAGATTTGATTTGTTTGATGAAGATCTTTCTTGACTAGCCATTGTGTTCACTATTCCAAGATCTACTTGAGTTGATTAAGATTATTTCAAGGAGCTAGAGATTTGATACCAATTTTTGGAACACAAATAGATACTTAGATGGGGGTGAATCATTATATCAATTGAAAACTAGTCCTTTTAATACTTTTAAAGTAAATTAAAAGATGCATGCAAATCACATAAAATATGTAGATATCACACACATACAAATTCACATGACATTAGATTTATAAGATAAAAACCCAAAGGGGAAAATGATGGTTATAATAGCTACTAGAAACTATTATTCAATCTAGCCTCATAGTTTAAAGCCTCATTGATAAATCTCATTGGTTACACTTTTAAGGCCATTGACCCTAAGGAGACATCAATCCCCTAACTAAGAACCAACTCAGTTGAAACTCAGTAGTTATAATAATTAATTGCACCAACCTTAAGGAGACATCAATCATATAACTAAGTAATAATGTAGCTTGTATAATGGCACCAACCAATTAGACCTCTAGAGATACAACTCAAATTATAAAATAGATTCATGAATAAACCTAACTCTAACTCTCTATTACATGTCTAGTCTATAATTGATCATGCTCTACACATTATCTATTTATGTCTTTATTATTTATACCCCTCATTCTCTATGTCTTGATATGTCTCTATTTGACACACTTCATATCCCTCTCACTCTGCTCCTCTGTGTCTCTATATTTTCTATTTGACACAATTCACCAATAGCAGTTCATCCTTTATGCACTACTGCCTATGTCTAGATATTATTATATGTGACACTCTTTTAATGGCTTAAACAACCATTGACTTTGTCCTAGATATCATATATATATATATATATATATATATATATATATATATATTATATAGGGTTCCATATATTTTATGTTTTCACACTCAAACTATAACACATCATGCCAATTTAGACTTTACTTCAATATGACTTAAACTATAAGTTTTGTATGTCTCGATTCCATACATCACCACCATAATTTCATATCTCATTACTATATATATATATATATAAAATTTATTGGACTCAAGTTTTAAACACACAAATATTAATATATATTTTATTGGTTATATAGATCAATCTCATTGATTGTGTCAGGATATAAAGCCTACTTGTAAGTTCCTACATGTTCCTATAACTAACTATTAGACTAAACATAAATTTAAATGTCAATCATTGATCTTTAGTTTGGACCCATGATCTAATGATCTATATTTAAATGTCTCAAGTTTAAAATTCATCCATTTGATCACATTCTAATAGGCTCATGATATCCATTGGATCCTTGTATGCCTCTAAAATTTAGTTTAGTTAACTTTTAAAACACGTCTATTGATCTCCCTGATCTGAGCTTCCACGTGCCTTTTAACCTTCAAAGATGCATGTTATTTTTCTCTATATAGACATTAAACATTGAGATATTTATGCATTTCACTTCTTCCTAAGTTTTTGGATCACTTTCACTCTATTAATCATCTCAAACATGTTTGATATTTAACTAACCACTATGTCGATAAACATCAATCGCTTTGTTCCATCTAGATCCACTCTATCCATTAGTTATTATTTATATGATCACCCTATCACTATCAAATATTTTGACAAGCTTAATAATTAACTCTAATAGTATTACACTCATTAGGTTTTTGTTTGACAAGCTCTAAGAACGTGACACTTATCACTTGCACATTTACTCAAAGATCCTTTTGAAAATTTGAATTCATTACACTTCATTAGATCATCTACATATGATGAAAGGATATCCATTGATCAAGTTGGGACATAAAATTAATTCTAAGACTTAGTAAATATTAAGTCCTTATAACTAGTAATTGCTAGGTTGAGGGGCCAGTTTTACAATGATGACAAAGGCTTAAGTCATAAATTAAACTACCGAGTCCTAACTATATCTAATCAACTTCAAAATAGAAAAAGCCTATTGATTCCATGACATAAACCCTTAGGGTTTAATTGAGACAACCTATTCTATCTGAGAGCAAAGATAATTCAATTCTTAACTCATTTCTTCTCATTTGAACCTATGGACCATATATTTGAGATGCTCATGAAAAAACCATAAAATATATTATATCTATTTCCTTTATTAATGCCCACAAGTGGTCTTTATAAAAACATGACAACTTTACAAGACCTTGTGTGGATTTTGTCTAAGTATGGTGACCATTTTAGTGTGCCTAGAGGGCTAACTTTTCACCTACATAACTCTTTTTATGCTTAGTCGCATGACCTACTATGTTCCTCTTACATAGGAGATTCGATCCATATATCCATTTACTCTTGAAGCCTTCATATATGCAAGATATGGCATTATAAAAATGTGTATTCATCTATTTCTTTTAATCTATAAATTTGATTGAGTGTTAGAAAACACCATCAAAATGTCATGGATCCCTACTTTTCTCAAGCATATCTTTTCTTATGCTATGTCGCATGTCTTTAAATTTGTTGCATAACTACTAGGGACTAATGTGATCACAACCATGTGACTAGTTCCCCCATACTTGTTCACACGTGGTAATGGTGACATCATAAAATTCCATTCTCACATTTTTGTCATAGACCAAAAATGTTTAGATGATCAATATGAAGAACCAGATGAATTTTAGTCATGCACACAAGCATTCCAATCATCCTTGACCTCTGATAGGATCCTCTTCATATACTCTAATCACCTGAACACCAATGAAAGTCTCATAATGTCCCTTTTAACATCAATTATAATCATATTTATTGTATATTTAAATTGCTTGGGGGTAACCCCATATATAATATTCATGTTCCAATTCCAATGAATATTGATTATGATGTTGACAAAAAAGTAGAGTCTAATCATATCCCTTTTGATGACCTAGACAATACCAATTTATTTGATACTAATGCCATTTATACGCTTATACCAATCATTCACAATTATCCACTTCCTCTTTAATACCCTCAACTTATAGACTGGGACTAACAAGAATCCACAGTGCATGTAGATGAGTTTGAAAATGATGAGGCCTTATGTGATTTTCTGGGACTAAAAGACAATGTTCTATTGGGAGACCACAAATAAGGGTTCTTAATCAAGTTAGATCCTACAACCTATTTTGGAGTATAAGTGAACACCCTTATCCATAAAAAATTAAATAAAACATTAAGTTCCCATAGTGAAAACCTCTTTGAGGCACTTTTGGACTATGGTAAAAGTAAAGAGAAATCCCAATCTAGTGGTGAAAACATATTTCAAGTGTCATTAGATGGGGGTGTACAACCTTCCTCAAACATAGCTTAGGAGACCACCAATGATGAACTTACATATTGGTCTGAGTTTAATTTTGAAAACAACACTATTTTGATTGAATCATTCAAGAGTTTCTAATTGTGTTTGTCACATGGCCATCCCTACCATTGGGAGATTTAAACTCCTCATACCTTACATAAGTTGAATATCCAGTCCAAGCTAAGGAATATATCATTATAGGCCAATTTAAATATTTTCTAATCATTTTGTAAGATGGTTCAATACCTCTTATGGAGGACACTACAAAAGTTAACCTCAAGATTCCAGACAACCCAAAATGGATCAAATTAGGTGTATCCCTTACTAAGGAGGAACATGACATATTTATATCCCTTTTGAGGGAATTTTTTTATATATGTATCTAGGCCTATTCTAACATGATAGGTTTGGATCCTACCTTATTTTTACATCACCTTGTGGTACATCCTAATACCAATCATGTGAGATAAAAATTATGCAATATGCATCCTTGTATTGCTATATTAGTAGCAAAAGAGTTGGAAAAACTATTGGAAGAAAGATGTATTTGAATGATCAACTATTTAGAGTGGATCTTGAATGTTGCACCAATTAGTAAAATACTAGAAGGATTTAGAATTTGTACTGATTTCAAAGATATAAGCAAGGCCTACCCAAAGGATGAATTTCTTCTATCAAACATTGACATAATTTTTGACTCCATAATGGGTTATGAAATGATTTCATTGATGGATAATTTTTTATGGTACAACCATATCTAGATTATGCTAAAACACCAACATAAAATGGAGTTCACAACAACATGGGTAACATTCTATTATTAGGTTATTCCATTTGGTCTAAAAAATGTTGGGGTTACATATCAAAGAGCCATGATAATCATATTTCATGATATGATGCATGATATTATTGAAAACTATGTTGATGACATACTAGGTAAATTAAATACTATGGTTGATCTTCTGGTGGCACTATGAATGATATTTGAATGGTTACATGAATATAAAGTTAGACTCAATCCTAATAATTATGTTTTTAGAATTACTTCAGACAAATTGATTAGCTTAATTATGTCTCACAAAGGCATTGAAGTCAATCCAACCAAAGTACAAGCCATTATAGAGATACCACCACCAACCAATTTGAAGTAGCTCTATAGTTTTTAGGGAAAGATATAGTCTATCAGATGTTTCATATCTTAGTTGGTTAACAAGTGCCATCCTTTTACACATTTGTTAAAGAAGGGAGTCACCTTCCATTGGGATGACAAGTGTCAAAAATATTTTTAGAATTTAAAGGAATATCTTGGAAATCCACCTATTTTATTTCCACTAATGTTGGGAAGTCATTCCTACTATACTTATTAGCCATAGACAAATCCTTGGGGCACTTCTTACTTAGAATGATGATAATGGAAAGGATCATGTTTTGTACTATTTAATATGTACATTGGCTACATATGAACATAATTATACACACATTACGAAAGCCTATTTAGCTATGGTATTCAAGCTCAAAAACTATGGTATTACATGTTAAATAACAAGACCATGGTTATTTCAAAAGTAAATCGACTCAATTATCTACTATTAAAAATATATTTACAAGACTGCATAGTCAAATGGATCATGGTTCTTAGTGAGTTTGAGATAAAAAACATCAACTAAAAATCCATTAAGGGATAGGTCCTTGTAAATCAACTTGTTGAAGCACTCCTTACAAATACAAAATTTTTAACATTCCAATTCCCATATGAATCCATTATGACCATACTTAAAACACCTCTTGAGGAGCAGCACTAGAAGCTATATTTTGATAGATCATTCACAACACATGGATCAGGGGTAGTTCTTTTGTTCATTACACCATAGGGGGATATAATACATAAATCATTTTGGATCATCTTTCCTTATACTAACAACATTGTCAAATATGAATCAGTCATTAAAGGTATTTATTAGGAAGTACAATTGAACATACAATATCTAAACATTTATGATGATTCTTAGTTAATCAGCAATCAAGTTATAGACCATTTTTAGACTAAGGATGATAGACTAATAGCATATAAGGCCATGATTGAAACTCTCAAACTAAAAATCACCAATGTATAAATAAAAATATACCAAGGGATATAAATAGAATAATAGATGCCATGGCCACCATTATATCTTTGATTCATCATATAAACATGGCAAAATAATACTAGTTCATTGTTGAAAATCTACTAGCACCAGCTCATGAACCTTCAACCATTATAATGATCTATGATAATATTGGTTCCAAATCTATATGCTATTCAAACCTTTATGCCTATCTTCATGACCACATTATGCCACCAAACCTATCCATCAAATAATCCAAGGACTTTATCCACCATGTTGCATGCTATACCTTACTAAGACCAACCCTTTACTACCATAATTTTGATGGAACTTTGCTTCATTAATTTAGCTTTGGTAGAATCTATATTATCATTATTGGAAGTTCACAAAGGAGTTGGTGGATCCCACACAAATATGTTTTTTATAACTAAAAATCTCTTATGCACTGGGTATTGTTAGCCAATGATGGAAGTAGATGCAACTATTTATGTCAAAAAGTGCAATAAATGCCAACAACATGCTAATCTAATTCATGCCCCAACCAAGAATCTTAAACCAATGTTTACACCATAGTCATTTGCTAATTTGGGCCTCGATATCATTGAGAATATAAACCCCACCTCATCTAATAGCCATAAACATATCCTTACCTCCACCAAATACTTCACTAAGTAGGTTGAAGTTATAACCCTCACTTATGTGATTGGAAAGAAAATTTCCAAATTCATCTTTAACCACATCATATATCATTATGGTAACCCTTTTAACATTATATCTGATAATAGAAAATAATTCAAAAACAAGGATTTCTAATCACTATGTGATTTATACAAAATTACTCTACATTTTTCAACAACATATTACCCTCAAGGTAACAGCCAAGCTGAAGCATCTAATAAAACTATTTTCAACATCCTTAAAAGGATTTTCAATTATTCTAGCTATATATATCACCTCCAAATATTTCATGCCCTTTGGGCATATTATACCAACTACCATACTCTAACAAGAGCCACTCTATATGTACTTATTTATGGAACTGAGGCCCATTCTTCCCATTGAAGTCAAGTTACCTTATTTTCACATCTATTTGAAGCATGTCTTAGATGATGAAGAAAATTTAGTATTTATCTTGTAAGATATAGAGTTACTTGATGAGAAATGCATGGCCATAGTTAACAATCTTCAATCATACCAAAACCACCTCACTATACACTATAATCAGTGTATTAAACATAGAGAATTCAATCTTGGTGATATTATTCTTAAATAAAACCAACAAAATACCATGATTGAGAAGAAACATAAGGGAAAGTTCAAATCCAACTAGATCAGCCCATTCATCATTGTTGAAAACTATGGCACTAGAGCATACAAGCTTGCAACACCAGATGTGGATGAACTTGATGAGTCAATGAACATTATACACCTCAAGCATTACTTATCTTTAGAGACTTGGTGTATTATCTATGAGTCATATTTTCATTATACCATAATAGCTACATTCTTATTTGTATCATACCATTCTATCATTATATCATTCTACCATGACTTTTATATCGGTCGAGTTATTTTCACCATCCCTACCTAGCCCTTTGACCTTGGTTCCATTCCATTGGTTTCATGACTTCTTTATGCATGAAAAATTAGAACAAGTTTTAGTATTTGTTTTAGTATTCTAGATAGAGAACATATTTTAAAGAAATATGATAGTGGTTTGACAGTTGCATCCTTCATTTCTTGTCATGTTATGTACCAAGTGTTCATTATTATAATCACCTTTGGGAAAATCATTATTTTACCGTCATGTTACTAATTATAACTACCTATGGGAAAATAAGTATCATTTACCTATGCCATTTTTTCCTAATTATAATTGCCTATGGAAAAATTAGGGATAATAATTATTTATCATGACTTGAATTAGCACATTGCCATACCTATGTCATACTGTTACATTTTCCAACTTTACATGTTTTGTTTGAAATGGATACTAACTAGTTAGATTCCTCCACTATAAGGTGGAACTATACTGACTTGAAGTCCAATCTTGGGACTATATAGGTAGCACTCAATTCATGTTGAGGTCATCTCAATCACCCTTTAAGCATGCTCTCACCATTTTACAATTAATCTTTAGTTTGAATACTCTCACAATTTTTCAAGAAATTTAAGTTTGAATGCTCTCATCATTTTGAGAGCACCATAAGCCATGTTATCACCATTTTGTAAAAAATATTCAGTTTGAATGCTCTCACCATTTTATGACCTTGGTCATTTGGTATCTTGTCATTCTCCATCAAGTTTAGATACATAGAAAATTCTAAAAATATTTGAAAACCAATTTAGAAAATCCTAAAAATTGACCTCTTCTTTGCCTTAAGGATTTTAGGAACCCTCACTAAGTCACAAGAAACCACTTGTCATTTAAAAACCCCATCTTTCCTATCCTAACATCCCATGCTCTCACCATTTTTTGATCCTCATTTACATATTCCTCTATAACACAATCATGTTCATTTCTCATCACTTTCTTTTATCCCATCTCATAAGAGAACTACATTTGGC
The DNA here is from genome assembly GCA_037957365.1 of Torreya grandis. Taxonomy (NCBI): domain Eukaryota; kingdom Viridiplantae; phylum Streptophyta; class Pinopsida; order Cupressales; family Taxaceae; genus Torreya; species Torreya grandis. The sequence goes on from JARHVA010007848.1 coordinate 496,266, forward strand.
CTAAAGTTTTTGTTGGATATTACATCCATGGAACTATGTAGGAAATGTCCACTTGCCTAGTGCATCTAGAGACAACTTGACCACCCCATTCCTTTTCTTATATTCCCCAATTTTGTTTGTTTGTTATTTTGTCTCCTATATTCTAGGGGAAATGTTCATTACCTTTTTTATGTATTGTTGTTTTTTTACTTTTTGTCTTTCTATTTGTTTGTTTGTTTACCTATTTGTTTGCTTTCTTTTTGTGCCTTAATTTAGTCTATGTGTATTTATTGGGTGATTCCTTATGCATTATTCTTGAATTCATGCATATTCATACGTCAACATTATCATTATGGTTTTTATCATTGGTGTATTATTTTCAATTAAGTATTAGATCATGTGTTAGTCCATATGCATATTCTAGCCAAGTTATCATGGTATTCTATCATGATGCTTACCATCACATGCTATAACAAAAACCAGCTCAAGGAGTCTACACAATGATGAGGTAATGATATATCTCCTTGGAAACTAAAGTTCATGATCTACCCCAATCATTCTCCAAATAGAGTAATTAAATCAAAAAATAATTTTAAACCTTACCAGTTCACATGATCATCTCCCTACTATTAGGTTTCCTAAATTCATCTTTCTCCTATGTACCCATTTACCATCATCTTCCATTTCATGTTTGCCACTATCAAGGTACAATGATTATAACCACTTCTAGGAAAATCATTATATACCATCCCACTTACATTACCAATGATTCTAACTACCTTTGGGAAAATCATTGTGTTTTCATCCATTTTAAGGTTGATGATTATAACCACCTTTAGTCAAATCATTATATTTCTTCTGCCCAACTCAAGCATGTTTTCATTTATATAATGCTTATGACCACCTTTGGTAAAACCATTATCTCTATCTACCCAATTGGGGTACATTTTTATCCTACCAATGATTATAACTACCTATGGGCAAATCATTATTTTCCCTTTTACTAATTATAACCACCTTTAGGCAAATCAGTCTCTTGTTACCCTACACCTTTTTCAATGATTATAACCATCTATGGGAAAATCATTACCTTTTTTTCCCACCTATGATAAAATCATCTTTTTTCTCTATATAACCAAGGTAGCTCCATATTCTATTGATTATATCTACCTATGGGAAAATCAGTCTTTTCCACCCCTTTCATCTTTTTGGTCCCATTATTTCATCCTTTTGAGGGACTGATCATCAACCCTTTTTTTTATTGTTCTCTTGTGGGGGAACCTATATTTCATCCATTTCCATTGAATTTTTAGGCATACAAGACCTTTTCATTCTTTGAGAATATGTTACTTTGCCTATAGCTTGTAACACCTTCCAAAATAGGGGAAAACTGTAGACACCTAAAATTGGCCATAATTGGCCTTCAATTAGACTTCAATTTGATTTTTACCAACTATTACAAATTAATCTTAGGAATCATTGAACATACCAAATTTCCTTACACGTCATTCCTCAATCTCATAATCATGTTGAGGCATCCCTAATTGGGGTATTCTATCATATGAAATAATAACCTCTCATAGATTCATCTTTAATCACCCTACGACATCACAACATTCAATTTGTACCTATTAAATTTGGTACATGAAAAAATATTAAATATTGAAAGAGCTAAATGGATAATCATAATTAATTAATAAGCTAAACCAAATTAAATGCCTAGTTGAATTATCCATTTGAAATTAATGAATAATTAAAAAAGGAAATTCAAAAATTTAAAATATCTTAGTCTTTCATCATTTCCTTTATGAGTTGTCAATCTCTTTTAAAATATCCTAAAATATCTATTTTAGAGACCTATGCCTATTCATTAAAAATCATAATTACTTGATTAATATTAACTCTACTAGGGTTATATTTTACTCACCTAGGTTAGGTTGAAACCCATTCTAAGCCTTAACTCCACCTTAACTCACCTTGGGTTGGGGTTATATCCATTTTCTTAAATATAATACCTTGCCTATTGAATTCTAAGCTATTTTGGTGCAAATTTATCATGCACAAATGACTTCAAATCTCATTTGATATAATGTTATAATTTCCATTGTGTTATAAGCAAGGTTATAATGCCAAGATATTAAACCAAGCTACATCAAGCCAACACAAACCATGGTGCTAAGGAGAGGACTTACACAACCTCCATTGCCAAATACTCTTTGATGCAGGTTAGGTTTAAACCCATTATAAACCTTAAATCTACCTTAACTCACATTGGGTTGGGGTTAGATCCATTTTATTAAATATAATGCCTTGCCTGTTGAATTCTAAGATATTTTGGTACAAAGTTATCATGCACAAATGACTTCAAAGCTCATTTTATATAATTTTATAATTCCCATTTTTTTACAAGCAAGGTTATAATACCAAAATATTGAACCAAGATACATCAATCCAACATAAACCATGTTTCTAAGGAGAGAAGGAGTTACACAACCTCCATTGCTAAATGCTCTTTGATGCACAAGTTGATCAAGCCACTCAATAATGCATTTGAATCTCCCATGTAAGGTAAATGATATGTTATCTTTTGTGTTTTGGTTGTGTTTTAATTTGTATTTTGTTACTAAGAACACCCCTAAGATATAAGCTTGTATGATTTAGTGTTAGTGTGTTTATTTGAGTTTTCATTACTCAAAATAACATGTTACTAACCTCCCTTCTTGGATTTTTGTGATCACACTAAGTATAAGCCTACATTCTAGTCATTCTTCAAATAAATTAAAATATTTATTTTATAATAAGTCTTTTGGTAAAAAAAATATTACCTCATTCATAACACTTGTATTTATGAACCAATGCATGCATGTATTTTATAAAGTAAAGCCTTGTTAAATTTATTTGCATAAAAACCAACTTAAAGGACCCATTAGAATTTCAAAATACTATATCAAAAAAACATTCCACAAGGGTTATTTTTTAAATAACCTTTATGAGGTGGGTAAGTAACACTTAATCCACAATTCAACCAACATGAACAAATATCCCATTGACAACTTGTGGCACTCATGGTACTCATACTTGAGTGAATTAGTAAGCTACCTCATGCAAAGGGGATAATTAGGTTTTTAGCCTATAATAGGTTCCACTTCCTATCTTGTACTTGATATAGATCAATACAAATTTAGTGCTTCTTTACTCTCAACCTCACACTTATATCAATGTTCATTACTAGAGCAATGATGTGGGGTTACACTACACAATAACATACTATACCTTAGCATATTTTAATTTATAGATGTTAATTTTAAAATGGTGATTTACATCACAACACCAATAATACTTATTCCATGTCATACATATACAAAATACCTACACCATAATGTTGTTTACAAGGAATAATTATAAGTTTATAGGGTTGATTACATCAACATATCATGAAGAAGTTAAAAGGTTTACATATTGGTTATAATCACATAGAACATATAATAGTTTTACATATAATGAAGGAACCGCATGAAATGGAATGCACATGCTTGACTCAGGTGTTTTTTTAACTCATGGTAAATTATTCTCGCATTATGACACAAGAAAAATTACATGGGAAACACAAGGGTCCATGATTCTCATTGGTCTACCTAATGCTTATATATCCTCTTAGTTGACATCAAATATTCATTAGATTTAGATAATGATCCACAAGTGCGTACCTCATGGATTAGATGTCAATAATAATACTCAAATTTTTCCAACTTGCCCAAGTAATTTAGTCACATTCACCCCCACTTGGCCCTCCAAGATTAAGTCATACCCTCAGTCCTCCCAAGACTACCATAATTCAAGTATGACATGATGGCTCATCTAGAAAGACATGAATAGACACCATATATTCATCCCTTTGTTTCCAACAACAAGATTTTATCACTAGTCCCTTAGTTGGCCTACCCAAATAAGCCAATGGTTGACTATTATTAATTTTTTATGTAGCATGGCCTTAGGAAGGGCAGAGTCATCCAAGGCTTAGGGTGAAGGTCATATTATCTCCATGGAAATTATATTTTTCCCATAATCATGAATTTCATCTAACATTCAATACCTCAATATCATATAACATAACACATATTCATTTTTAGATTATGTCATGGCTACAACAAGTCAACCAAACTTACATGCATAGCCAATAATCATATAAAACCATATACACACAACATCCAACTGATGTTCCCACCACATATTTGTTTCATGTATTTTAAGGGAGAATCAACCTTAGAACAACCTTACCAACTAGGTGTAGTTTTTACATGTTGAGATGTTTTACCCAACTTAAGGTCGCTCATCATAAGAGGGATTTATCAACTCAATAATCATTGAATTAGAGCTCATATAAGACCCAAATATAATAAGATAATAATATTAAAGTTATGATAATATTAATCACTTATAGTGACACATAAGCCAAGTGATACATATAGTTTCTTGTTATAGTTATTAATAAAAAATAGATGCATAAAATCAATGAATTAACAACTTTTTTTCTAAGAGGTTACTTCTTAAATCATTCAAGATACCACATTATTCATCCCATTTTATCACAAATTGATTATAATTAGATTTAATTACTTAATTCAAAATTCAAGACTTTATTAATAGTCAATAATATATCATTAGGAAAATTACCTTAAGACTCATACCATATAGATCATTAGTTCCACTAGAAGCATAGGCTTGTGAACATAGCCACTAGGCTCTAGTGTTCATTTTTAAAAACAAAATAGTGGTTGCATTCAGATCTAGTTTTATAATACTCAATACTCTAGGGAATGTATGCATGTGTAGTGGAGTGAATAATTCATGCCTAATGTCCAAAGATAATTAGGTCCTTTACCATTAAATATTTTGAAACCAATTAATTTACCCATGGAAATTATATGATCTCCCCTTAATCACCCTTTTTAGCCTAAGGTCACACCCTTATCCTTTTCAAGTATTTATTATCCTAATAATATTATGATGTCTTACTTCCATAATAATCAATATATATTGAGTATAAACCTTAATTCTAATAGTAGACTTTTATCATGTTGACTATTACTGATCTACCCATATAGGTCAATTCTAGGTCAAGCAAAATCTACCTTATGAAATCTGACTTTGGATAACGTTAAATTAAGACAAGGCCATATATATCAACATATTATGAAAAATCCTTAGAGCATAGGCTTTAATATGAAATGAAATAACCCAACTGGTTCACACTAATTTTTTTATTAACAATTCCATGACAAGATTTTTATTTAGAAACTTATTTTAAATCACATAAGTCTTGAGAGTGTACTTATCGTCTATTCCAAAAGGATTATTTTAAACTTTAAACGCATCAAAGATTAAGCATTAGTATCAAATCATTATAAAGAACTTTTAGAGCACTAAGGATCCAAATCCTTAAAATATAGTAAAGGTAATCCTTACTAAATTTCCAAGGAGGTTTTATAAAATAGAATAAGACATACATTAGCTCTTTATTCCTTATTATCATAAGATTTCCATCTCATTCACAAGTAGTATTAAGCAATTTCCACTAAACATTAAAAAGGTAATTGATAAAATGATTAACTTCACCAAGAGAAGGCAATGATTAAAGAGTACTACTAAATATTGATTTTCACCCAATAGGTTTGAAAGGAATAATCCAATTTATAGGATTTAATTGACCACCTGCTAATAATTCATAATTTGATTACATGAAAAAAATAACATAACTCCAAAAGTGATTCAAAATCCAATACTCAACCACAACTCAAGTATATTGGGTTCTAACTACCATGCTATTCTAAGTGGATAAAATATAACTTCCGTGTTGGAGATGTACAAAGACATTCATAGACATTATGGGCCATGAGAAGGGTAGATACTAACTCAACCAACATGAAGACCCAAGGTTAAGATATTCACATAATCATTCCTTTGCTAGCAATGCTTAGTTATTTTTATTTCCTTCAAGGTTTAAAATCTACTTTGATACTGACAAGATAGTTTAACCCCAAATTACATAGATAAACCATTTATAAGATGCGAGGAAGGTTATTAAATTAGAATCACAATATTTTTTGGATTGGTTATCTATACCAACTTCAAAAAGTTTCTAAATGAACCTTTTGAGAAAAAATAATCATGTTACACCATATTAATCCTTAAGCATAATGGAGTATAGGAAACCATTGAGACTTACAAGTTCATCTCCTATCTATGACCCCTTTCTAACATAAGCTTAGATGATGAACTTATATTTAAGGATAATATTTCTTTAATATTTTTAATTCATTATGACTCATTATGTAAAATGAGTATTTATTAACATGTAAGGCTTCATTTATAAATATAATTTTCAACCATAGCATAGTAATTGAAATGAATATCTCAACAAGACTCCATCTTACTCCAAAGATTACATGAACAAATATACTTTCAAAGATAAGAGTTTTACAAGACAATAATGGAGCTTCTTATCAGGATTAGAATATTTTCATAATAGTTAAAGAAGACATAAATGATTACATGCATGAATATTCCCTAATTTATTTTTAAAACATAGGTATAGTAAATACCACAACCAAGCTTAATAAAAATAAAACTATGAACACCCAAACAAGACTATCACCAAAAGTACATTCTCATAATTATAGAATATAATTATTTTCCCATTCCAACATCCAATTTTTATAATATATTCATGAAGAACAAAGACATTTTTAGAAAATATTTAAAATCCAAATACACATCCATTTAAATTTGAATAGACCATATAATAGTATAAATGTCATAAAGTAGACACAAATGAATAAAGAGATATACAATATTCTGTATTTATTCACTATGTCTATCCATTACAATACATATTATATTCACATAATAATGATATTTTTCACTCAAATTCAAACACATACAAGATCCAAACAAAAGGCCAAATTCATAAAATTATCATCTAATGGTAAATTAGGACAAGTCTTTTACTATAAAAAACATGTTAAGACCCATGTTAACACAAGATTGACAAATCATCTTCATCTTTAAATACTAGTTTAAACAAAAACATGATAATTATTTTAATTAAACTACTAGGTAATAAAATTGAATCTACATTATAGGTATAGGGTATATCTATAGCTTCTCTACCGGTATTTCTATCATCCATCCTTATGACAAAATTTGATTGCATAGACGACTAAATGTTTAATATGGTAAAACTATTTATAATTCACATACAAGTTCAATTTCATCTCATATAGATGCTATGAGAAACCCTCTTATTGTTTTACCTTAAATTTCCACCTTACCTAACATTAATTTCATACCACAATCATTGATAATTTGCAATAGAATATGCATTCATTTGATTTTCACTTGGCTGCATATATTTATCAAGATTAGTCTTCATAATCTTATTTAATTATAATCCAATGCCAATAAACATTAATTATAAATAACATCTATTATATATCTAACAAAAGTGAATTAATGGTCATAAATATATTGCTATCTACTTATAATCCTTTTAATAGTAAGAATTGAATTCCATCCATTCAAAGGAACCATCTTAGATAGAATGAACACTATATTATGTGTTAAACACCACTAAAGGTTGATTTTTGACAAATTTCCATACATGGAAAAAATGATAGGTTTAATCAACCAACAATAAGTCCAATACCAAAAATAATTACACCAATCAATGCTATACTCAGAAAATTACACAATACATAGAACTAGCATTCACAAGGGAATATAATAAGTTCTCATGGTCCCTTGTCATTAACTCAAAGTAAAAATCACCCTCTTAAATTTTTAATGGTGATTTCTTTTTCATAAAACCTATCAACATATGTTTTTATAATATATTATCTAAAATGATAATGAAAACCCACAACAAGGATCAAAGACATAAACTTTTCCAACTAACCACCAAAAAGAGGCAACTTCCTTTCAAAGCCATGGAGCATGCATTCACCCAATGATTCAACAATTTTTCAAGTAACATTCAAGGTATAATTCAATATTCAATGAAACAAATAATAAATCTCAACCAATAATTTCTTGATTTTGTTACTTGGAGAACCTCTTAAGTATCTTACTCAGCTTAGGAAACTTTTCCAACAATTAGAGAATGTTCATATAGTTAAATCAAACCATTCTAACAATTTTAGCATGCTCTTATATTCTATCATACATATAATGGATTGAATTAAGAAGGAACATAGTCCATAATAAATAAATACTACTTATAGCAAATAAAAATCACCAAATTAAATAGAAACCTAATTAATTACTTTTAATAATGCTTACCTTCAACTCCAACAAAATCTAATGAATAAGGTTATAACTTAAGCATATAGATGGATATGTAAACCAATAATTTACTTATTAAAAATACTAACCCTAAAGCCTTTAATATCTTGTACATAACATAAAAACAATCATGAACACAACATTATCTTAAAGGCATGAAACACCATGCCCCAACATGAGAATTGATCATGTATCAATTTTAAAAAGTTATTAATACATGCTATGCCTGATAACCATCATGTTTGAATTTAATTTAAGCATTCAGTTTCCTCAAGAAGTCACAAAGGTAGTCCTAAAAGAAAAAAAGAAAAACCATAAATTTTCACACCATGCCCAATAGGGTAAAAATAAGACTTTCATGTCATAAAGGAAAATGGGTCAATTGGAATAAAAAATCCCACACATTCATCCTAAAACTACTATTATTTTATAAAAATCTTTTCATCATCCTTTTTTTGTGGGTTCCATCCATAAAACTACCATTTTTCTACTCTTTTTTGAGAGTTAACAAATTTAAAAATGCATCTACAACTAGATCTTAATACAATAAAATCATTTAATAAAATTCATAGTTTTTACCAAGCAATCTCCAAAACTACACACAAGAAAATTTCCAAATTTATTTTCCATAGAAGAAATTCAACTCATAATGGTACAAAACATTTTATTTTCCAAAACCCCTAAATCCATATGTCAATGAAAGCCACCACCATGTTAATGAATTATAACTAATACTATATGCTACTATTATCTCAATAAAACCCTTATAATAATTCATAAGCAATAAACCAATTATTTGACATAACCTAACAAGAAGATAATAAGAAAAATTAGACATATTCTCATGTCATAAAAAATAGAAATCACTTAACCATTTTGTATAATCAATTGATAAGTTTATCAACATCTGAAATTACCAGATCATGTTTAGCAACTATTTAATTCATTCCATTATAACCCAAAATATGTAGCATTCCCTTTGCATACTTAAATATCTTGACTTGTATTAGGATATAGGCTCAAATATTCTTGTCTATGAAAGAATGTCTAGGCATATATCATAAAAATCAACTCAAATAATTACCCTACTACTATAAAAATTAGTATGCATAAATATTGTAACCATAAGAGGGGGACTTGCCTATTATTGTTTAATGGATTGCCTTTGGGGTCATTGCTTCCCAACCTATATCAAATTATAGAGATATTTTGTAAAAATGGCATGGGCATCCATCAATAATGACAAATTTAGTCAAAATATCTTTCCCTATGGCAAACAAAACCATCTTCCTATGGTTGGGCATAATAACTGCTTTATTAAATGTAACCACAAGCATTGTCTTAAAGATGGGAATAATATCTCTTCCCCAACATCCAAAACTTCCATTCTTCCACCTCTGACCCTAGGTGGCATAATAGTGGATCTTGAATCCATGCAAAACCCTAGTGGCATTCTAATAAAGACATGCTGATGTTGACAAAATGCAATGATATTTATAATCAAAATCATGTTTATGGATTTTAATTAATCATTTTATTATTATTATTATTTTGACGTAATAAAATTAAACCTTTATGATTCCCAATTTGATGGGTGCACCCAAATTTTACAAGACATTTCTGGGTTCTAAAAGGAGCTTATAATTTTTTGACCAAGTTATCTATTACCAACGTCTTTTAAACAATAAGAAAATCATAGTTTTTACTAATGACTTGAACATAAATATTTTAAGGTTTGATTCTTTTAGGACCTCTTTCCAAGATGTTTAACACTTCAAATGATAATAAAATCATGATATGAATTATCATTGGTGTTGAACATGACTACTTCTGAAGATGAATACTTTATCAACTAGAAAATTTACTCTAAAGCCACCCATTTGGGCTCACTTTACAAGGAACTTACCAATTAGAAGAGATTAAAATTGGGGAATGTAACATAATGAATACCATATTTTAGTATCTAAAAATACCTCCTTTTTTTTCTAGTAATGTAATTTAAGGAGTAAAAGGAATGTATGTACTTGAGTGTGTACAACACATTTGTATTTTGTATGAAACTCTAATTATGCAAGTCACTCATTATAAAAAGGTACAATAAACATGTAATAGTCAATGTTCATAGTTTTAAATTGTGAAATATGAATTTTAAAATTAAAAAATTAAATTAAAATGAAGGATTACACTTGTGTGTTGGTGAAAACCATGTTTCCCTTGAATTTTTTTGAGATGATGCTTCCTTGATGAAGCATCAAAGCATTTGTGCTTCCTTATTGAACTACATACAGAGTATGGGTGATTGTTCCCTAAGTTTGTATAACTATACAAGCCATTGGGTTGGGAATTATGTGGTTCAATTACCCAAATAACTACTCAAAAGGGGGGTGACATTATGGGTTAATTAAAAATAAAAATTGAACCAACCACTATATCTGGATTATAGATTCAATTATATATTTTCATTCAATTTTTCTCCATGTAAAAAAGTTCATAATCAGAAAATAATGAACAATGTTTATGCCCCCATCATGAAATCATTTAATTGTATATTTTCACTTAGGTTCACTCAAGTTCACTTGATGGAAAATTAATGCATGATTAAAATAGAATGAACAATGTTTTCCCCCATCATGAACACAATGTTAAAAAGTGTTAGGTGAAATGACACCCATTGGCCATTCAACTCTTAAATTTTATTATTGTTTATATGCATGAATCGGTATCATTCTTTATTAATATGAAAGTGTGTATGTTTTCATGAATTAATACCATTCCCCTTGAATATATACCAACTAATATAGAATGATATGCATATATACACTAAATTCAATAACCTATATCTCAAATGTATGTGTATGTGGAATTTTTAAATTATTATTAATATAAATTATGTATATACGCCCATGCATATGCACCCAAGTTTATATGAATCTATACTCAAGTCTATTTTAAGTGAGTGCATATGCATGGCATATGCCCCCATAAGTCATAGTAATGTGCAAATGTCTATCATGTAATTAAAATTTTTGATATCTAAACCATTCTAAATTTATAATATCTATACTTTGATATTATTTTTTATTCATATAGGCTTATTTCTTTATGACAAGCCCAATGTAATTCCACCATTTTTAGATGAGGGATGTGTCCTATAAGTAACTCATCTCAGAATAAGATATGATTTTCTCATGTAATGTATAAAGATAACATCATGTATAATATTGTGAATATGTAGAGAGTATGTCATCATAGTAAAGTATATGCCATTCAAGGAATGTATGTAGAATATATAATGTAGGGAATATAGGTTCCATATCTAGATGTATTCATAAATGAAGCAATAAGTAGTAACCATCACTGATAGATAATTGAATAATTATATGTAGTAAGTATGCATGATATGGATCATAGTGTCACTAAATCTAAACAAATTTAATAAATGCAAAGAACTCAAGATTTAGTGTCACACATAAGTCCAAGGGCCACATATAAGGGACATAAATATATCACAAAAAATAAATACAATAACCACATAGAGTACATAACTTTATTCCAAACAAGGGACATAAATATGTTGCATCAAACAAGTCCAAGGGGATGTACACAATAACCAAGAATAAGCTAGTAGTAATATATTAACAACATTAATGAAGCATAGAATAAGTAAATACTAATCTAAACCATCCATATGTATCAATATCACATCATATTATTATAGCATACCCATGAAACACTATGTAAGATATGAGTAACTAGTGTGACATGTGTAAGCAATCCATATAGCTTAACATGGTATAAGGTTATAGAAAATAACCTATAATAGTAAAACATGTGGGATAATATACCCCCAATTAACATTTCCATTGGGTATAGTAAGTTCCAACATATTTATGTCCTTATGTAATGTGTATGTCCTACATCACACTCATATACCATGAAATGTATGTGTATATGAAAAAAATATTTGATATAATAAATATGTGATAAATAAAATATCTAAAAAGTATAATCTAGTAACCATATCATACTTAGGTCCTGAATTTTATTTTTAGATAAATCTTGAATGTTTTTTATTTTTTTTTATTTTTTTAATTTAAAAAATATAGTTGAACATAGTGCTCATAAATTGGTGAGTAGGTCATCCTCATCAGGATAAAAGTTGATATCTTCTATCTTTTCCTTGAGATTATGTAATCGTGTTACCCCTTATTCTTGTACTACTTATGATTGTTCAAATTATGTACTTTATAGTGTCTTGAAATATTTTTTTTGGTATGCATCATCATCATGTCGAATCATGATTACATGTACTACATGTGAGAAAGTGAGAAATTTATTGGCTTGATAAATTGTATCTTATATCTATTATCTCCATTGTTATCCTAGTGTAAATTTCACTTCAAAATTTGGAGGCATGATCCATATGTATGTATCAACCAATTTTGGCTCACAATTTTTTGTAAAATGATATATATAGGGAGTTTTTTCCAGTGTGGGTTATGTTGTTATTCATTTATGTTATGTCTCATATGATCTAAAACTATAAAAATGCTTATGGATTCCAATTTTTTTCCATAAATTTAAATATATTAATAATATTCACCTTCCATTTATACATTAATGTTCAAATCTTTCTATGAAGGACATTTTTATTTGTTATATTTTAAAATGGTGTCTTTATGAAACATGAAGTGAGTATTTCCTATTGATTATGTATTTCCTTAATAATTACTTTATTCTAATATTTATAAATCTTATTTTATACTATGTCATCATGATTTATGTCATTCCATGTGGTCCTATGATAATCAAAATATGTTTTTCCTTGTTCATATGAGAGACATCCCATGGCCCAATGTCTAGTAAATGAGAATGTAATGAAATCATTATCAAGTAATATTTATAATATTATTATTATTATTATTTGAGACTTTTTTTTTAGGTAAGGTTAAAATTATGGGTTTTGAAATGATCCCAAAACCTATACAAATAAAATATATAAAACAATTAAGCTATATATAAAACAAAAAACTAGCTTCCAGCTAGTAGGAAACCAAAAATACCACAAACCTAATTGAAACTTCAAACAAATATCACCCTAAGTTAAACCAAAAAACAAATTAAAAATAAAACACTAAAATTATTCCAATGATTCCTCCATATCTTTGGGAGAATCCATATCATTGTTATGATCATGAATCCTAGTGGGTGTGGTGTCAACTTTGTTATCTTTCTCTTTATCTTCATTCTTCTTCTTATTACCTCTAGATCTTTTTTTATTATCCTATCATTAATACCTTCACTAATTATTTTCTTGGACTTTTCCTTATTATTATTATTATTTAGTTTCATGTTATTGTTACCCTTATACCCAACCCATTAACCTGTCATAGACTCACCTTCATCTTATTGGTATTAATTTATACACTAGTTGTCTCCTTCCTAAGGGCATCCTCCAATTAAAGGTTCAAAGGGCTTGGGGTTTCTTATTGAACTAAATGACTTTTCCCTTCCTTTAATACTAAATAACTATCATATCCTCTTTATTATTCTTAAATTAAAAGACAATATCCTTCATCAAGCCCATTTTTTTGCTAATCACTACATCAATATTACCCATACTTACTCTAAGCATTTCAACATTGTGGTAAATACCAATATAAGGGTGATCAACCACCTTCTAACTATGATTATCCTCATCCATTTAATTTAGAGTATTAAAATAAATAGGTTATGCCTTATTTTTATTCGGGGTATTTACTATATCCAATTCCTATATATTATTAGATCTACTTATATCATATAAGAGATGATGTTTCCTACCCTTGCTAGTTTTGACCTTCCTTTTGGTCTTCTTCATCTTTCTTATGTCCTAAGCTAGGTTTTCCTCTTTATTACCAGATTTATCCTCAATATTTTTGAAATTTATACGTAAAGATCTATGCTTTTACCCATCCCTATCTAATTCCCAATTGTCCCAACTAATGGCTCAATGGATTATTGTCCCACTTGGATGATTAAGAAGATAATATCTTGATGAAAAATAACATTACTCTTGTCCAAATGATAATTAGAAATAAATGTTTCAATGAAACTCAAGAGATATTATAGGATACTAATGGATTTACTATGTCTAAAATGATTCAATAATATAAAATAATGTGATTATAATAACTAGTTCTTACCTTCAAAGGTTATGTATTTCATAATCTAAATAAAAACATTCACCCATGGGGGAGGTAAATCCATATAAAGGAAACCATTTTTTTCCTCATGAATCTTCTCTTCTTCATTTAAGAATATATGAATTAAATAATTATTAATACACTTATCCTTGTAATCTTCAATAGCTTCATAGGGAACACTGATAATTTATTTAATTATTTCATCAAAAATATCCATGATGATTCCCTTCATTATAACCACTTCATTTTATCCATGCCTTGGAAAAATCCATATAAAATCCCAAATATAACCCAAAAATCCTTTCCATATAGTGAATAATCCCTAAATTCTTAAGAATATGTAATATAGTACTGTACACCTTTATACTTTCATAGTAAATGGGTTCATCATGGTCATGACCCCCTCCTATTACAATGTATGTGATTTATGTCCCTATTAATGTCAACGTCATTGAAGGGCTAGTTTAACCCCAATTACATAATTATTATTATCACGCCTCTTACACATTTGATATTTATGATTAATAAGTGGATGTAATTGATATAGCAAGCATCCTCATTCCTCCCTGAATTATGGTTAAAATTCACACCATGATGACTAAATCTATCATTTCCTTTAGTGCTCATATAAATAATGTTAAACTCTTTTTACCACACATAATTTTATCCTATTAGGGGAAAATTTTCTTCCTTAATCACCATGTTGTATTAATATCATTCATCTTTATCCATGTCATAAAATTATGACTTGAGACCCCTCTATAGGCCATTTGATTAACATAGTTATTGCTTTATTTGTAAGCATAATTGATTATCAATTCAGTAAAGTCTATCATGAGGATCTTAGAATCCATAACCATTTTTAGGATATACCAATAAGGATTTCACTTTCCATTGAGGTATTTTATTATATTCAAGGAATCACCTTTGATAATAAGTGTTTTTAACTTCAGCTCCTTAGTAACTTATATCTTCCATAAATTTGATCTTGCCTCTACAACATGTTTATTCTAAATCATCATAGATCCTACATAGGCCACCAAAAATTCTCTATTATTATCTTTAATTACCCCTCAACCTCCCACTTACCCTAAGTTACCTTTATTAGCCCTATCAAAGTTCATTTTGTACTAATTTACATGATTTTTTTTCCATTTAACTTGACTCTTATCAATCTTATTTGTAAGAGATTATTTATTCCAAGAGAATTGATGTACCAATTTTGAATAATATTCAATATATATTTAGAGATGGATTTATTAAAATTCTTAATAAAAACTTGATAGCCTCAGTAATCCTTATCCCCACTATGGCTTCATTATTCTTCTTGTTTTAAAATATTATTGCATTTATTTCTTATTAAATCCCCCATAATATATGGGGGAGGATCATCTTCCATATATTTTATAACAAATGATATTTATAAGGAAGATTACATTGAATTATTATGTCCAATAAGGATTTTGGCTGCACCCAATCTAAATTTAACAAAGAAAGAAAAGTATCCATATTTTCATCTAAAAATAACAAACTAAGAAGAGATGTTTAGTTGATTCTACCTATTTTTTACACACAAAAAAATATTTGGGGATAACAAGCCATTATTTCATGAGGTTTAAAACCATAATAAGCATTTTTTGAGCTAATATCCAAAAGAAAACATTAACATTAGGAGTTAGGTTCTTTACCCAAATATTTATCCATGAGAAACCATATTCAATAGTGTTCATGTCCAACAAATATATTGATTTCAACAAATATTCCTCCAAATTACATATTAAATCTTCATATTTAGGGAAATGACTAATGTAAATTTACTTCATATTTTAGTTTTGAATTATTAATATCTGAATAATATCAACATCATATATCTACAGTTTCATGTTTTTCCAAGATTTTCCCTATCATTAGAGTCCCAATAATCCTTAACTTTTTCCCCTAAGGATCTCTTGAAAATATGTCCCACTTTAACCCATGGAAATTTAGAACAAAATAAAAATTTAAATAAAAAAGAATCATCCCAAAATGAAATATTACTTCCATCCCAAATTCTCCACTTACATCCCTTACACAACACTATGATTAACTAGGTCATTTCAAAAGGTAGAGTCTTGGGGAGGAATGCTATCCATTAGAAAACTATCCTCTATTATGTCTAGTAGATATTTATATTTGACAATGTTGGTCTATATGATATTCTCTCTCATCACTTTTTTACCATATTTACATCAATATCTAAATTCATACATTTTATCATCCTATTTCCAAGACCCCTTGGCCCTTGGGGAGACAAACCCTTTCCCAAGACATAAGGAGAAACTTATTCCTCTTTACATTACTTGATAATAAGAATATAATTTGTTTTTTATATATTCTACCAACCACCTTTTATGGGATACTAAAAATAGAAATCATGTAAATTTGGATACTCTTGAAGGAGCTCTTCACAAGCTAAAGTTTGCACCTTTCCAAACCACAAGTTTTCTTTGAATTTTATCTAAGAGAGGATTCTAGTAGTATAGGGACATCCTAAATTTAAAGAGGGGAATTAATAAATAAAAACATGACAACTTTTTATTTTTACACCCCAAGATCTCAGGTATCCACCTTTGATGAGACTCTAAAGTGTGAATGAAGAACACTAAACTTTTAGAGAAATTGACACATTCCCCCATAACATCCACATAGTCCTTAAGAATGGATTTAATAGTTTTAACTTCCACCATATAGGATTAGATTAAAAAAAGGTGTTATCCATAATTTTTTTATTCATGATGGGATCCAAGTGGGGATATTTTTGAAAATCTTTCATAACACCTAAATTATATATTTTTCAAGATTTATCCCTAGGGCCTCCATCACAATAATAAACAAATAAATAAAAAGTGGGTGTCCTTGTATTATGCCTCTTTCCATAGGTAATAAAACGTCTAGTGTATCTATTGATAGTTTGGACTCTTAGGCCAAATTTCAACCCCTATGATTCAAAACTTTCTCATGAGATCCCTCCAAGCTTGTACATGGTGGTCTATAGATTTTCATGGTATTCTAAATGCTTCTTGAAATATATATTATCATCATTTAAGGTTTCATAGTATGTGTTAGGCATTACTTGAGGGATCATCTTGTGATAGCATCTTGTGGTCATTGGATGATGTATTAGGTCTTGATAAGTTGTCATAGGTTTAATGTAAGGGTGTCAAGTGTCTTTGAAGCATAAATAATGGTATATACCTTGTTTAATAAGGTTAAGGTAATTTATCATAAATTAAGGTATTTGTAGAGATTAAGTTCTCCTATTCTTGTTATATTTCTACTTGTTTTATCCACTTTTTGAGGGGTATGCCTTTTTATAAATATGTAAGACATGTAAAAATCATTTTGGGATATTTAAAAGAGTTCTAGTGATGTATCCAAGGTTGTCTTCTATGGTATATTTGGCAAGCATGTTTCAAGCTCCAATTAGCCATCCGATTCATTGAATGCCCTCAAACATGTGATATAAGGCTAACCTCCATATTATAAATCTTTTAAAAATATGTGTTTTTATGTCACATTGAAATTAGGAGTTTTAAAGGGTCTCATAGCCATTACAATTCATAACAAGGTGGTTTTATTTGTAAAAATATGTCTTTTTAGGGACAAATATCATTTATTCATCATAAAATGGCATGCACACTTGAAAGGTGACCTTTAAAATTCCATACATCTTTACCCCTTGGTTTTAAATTGTATTTTACTTATCATTTCCATCCTCTCATCCTACAAAGGTTTTTCAAGGTCTCCAACCTAAAAAATGAGGTTTTACAGGTGTTTTCAGGACTTGTACAAAATTGTACAGTTAGGGGAGAGTCAGAATAGGTTATAAATATTATTTGGGATCCCTTGTAGGAATCATTGAGAATTATTCATGTCCCAAGTGTGTAGATAAATGAATAAATGGTAGCAAGATTTCCATCAAGCCCTTGGTAAGTTCATAAAGGCTAATTTGAGTTGGATGGTAAGGTCGATACAAAAAGAGTCAAATCTAGATATCTTATCTAGAGGTGGAGTCCCTAGTGGGATTTAAATTAGTTTCATTTTCATACATATAAAATTTGTGGGCTTTATGAATAATCATTAAGACCCCCATGTGGTCTTAGTTCTTTTCAAAACCTAGTGGCTAAGTTTTGGGCAATCCTTATAAAAAATGAACTTATTGAAGCATGAGAGTATTTGATAATTACCCTCATAGGTATGAAAATGATTTTTTCATTTTAATATACCAATAAGGGTATGTGTGGCATTGAGAAATAGGTAAACAACTCCATAAAATAGTTGGTAGGTTATGAACCAAGCCATTATTATCTCTATGTTGCAAAGTTTATTCAAGGTTAATACATCCAATGGTTGTGAATGTTAATATCACCTTATTATCCATCCAAGGATACCCAACCACCTATTTATTCCATATCAAATCTTCTAGGCAACACTCATACTCCCAACCAATTGAACTGTGTATAAACTATTTGTTTGAAGGTGATTGAAGGTGGTATTATAGTGCATTGTCAAAAAGAAAGTGAGAGTATTGTTGTATGTAAAGAGCCAAAAATGATGATTTTAGGTTTTTAAGATTTTTTTCACCAAAATAGACCTAAGAGCATGGGTATGCATACTTACAAGTATGTAGACCTATAGATCTGCATTTGTTATGTAATTTTTGAAGATGTATTAAGTTCAGTAATTTTGAAGGTTTAAAGGTAATGGTAGGGCCAAGGTTAAAAAATATAATTTGGTCAAATATTTTTATAAAAATATACCTTTATACCCAATTTCTAATATTCTCAAGGAACTCCTATGGGCAAACAATTAGCCCTTTAACCATTATAGGCCTAAACTAGTATAAAGAGTACCTAAAGATGCATATTGGAGACTTGGAAAACAAGAAAGGTATATTAAATTGGGATAGAATTTAAAATTTCACTCAAATTAATATCAATATGACTAGATAAGTATCATGCTCTTATAGATATTTTCACACCAATTATCATACAAAGTAGCTATGAAAAGGCAAAGTTGTGACTATAAGGATGAGTGGAAGATGGTATGGGTGGAAGAAAATATGGTTATATGAAAATAAAATAACCATATACATAATTTTTTCATTTATTAGTGAGACTTTAATATGCTAACAAGAATATAAATGCACATTTATAGCCCCAAGTAAACCCTAAGCTAACACCTACAGTTATGTCATGCAAACATTATCATAAAGAGGTGTATGTGAAGTGAAAAAGTACCTCAAATGTCTAAAGACACTTTTAATACCATATATATCATGTTAAATTCATTTTAAAGACATAAAGTACCAATAAAATGGATGATGTTCACACTTCTTACGGACAGGACCATTAAGCTCCTATAGGCAGAGTCTTGGAGAAGCTAATATATAAATGTGTTAGGCCATGCATGAGGTGATAAAGTTTAAAATATGACCATTGAATTGAACACTAAAGGTTCTCAAGTTTTCCATTGAAATTTTTTGGTCCTTGGAGATAGGAAGAGCCTTGACTAGCTAGTTAGACCTAATAGGCTTCAATAGGCATGAACAGGTTTGTACATGAAAATTGAAGACAATTACATGCATTGGGGAGTGTTTTAAGGATTTTAAACTAATAAAATTAACTTAAAATGTTCCTAAATAAGGTTAATTAGGTTTAAATCATAAATTTTAGGATATTTTACAAGAATGAGACCTCTAAGGTCAAACTAGCCTAGTGACGCAAGAACCCTAAGTAGGAGCTAATGGGATTACAAGAGATATATGGAGGATGAAGGTTAAAGAGGAGTATTTTAATATTTCATGTCATGTGGAATTAAAAAAATTATATTTTTATAACTAAAACCCAAACTCTTTCACACATCCTCAAATAAGTACACTTCTCTTGAGTTTCCAAATTAGCCTAACTAGTCAAAATTTATCTCCTTATTCTCATATCTATAAAAAGATTTTGAATGGGAATTTGAGATCATTAGGTAAGGTGTAGGGGATTTTATACATTATACACTAGGAATTGGTTCCCAATTTGAGGTTCTCACCTTTATGAATCATTGATAATATCCTTAGCACCCCTAAACCTTGTATAAACTCACAAAAGAACTTGATGGAGTTTTTTTGCTTCCTAAAAGATCAAAAGGCATTGGATTGGCCTATAAAAAACCTAGATGAAAATATTAACTTCAAGGAGACCCTCACCATGGAGTTTATAGGTACATTACCTTGTATAAATTCATTAGAAACTATACTTTTAGAGGGTTTTAGGTAGAAAACAAGGTTCTAAGCATGATAAGATGATGGAAAGCATTGGGGAGGTTGATGTGAAGGTTCCTACACCTTCTCAGAATTCAAGATCCTCTTATTTACTTTTGAAATAGCTTATATAATTCTAATTCCTAAATATATTATGGATATGCTTGGGATAAAGTGATATAGTCACCTAATAAAATCAAGGTAGCAGGGTTATACAAATTGAAAGCCATGGGTTATTCACTAACATGATTTCATGATTCTAAAATTGGTCTCTAAACCTATATTATAGTTTCTCATGAAGGCCTTAGTGACATTATTAATATTATCAAAAAGTTATTCCTAAATTCATAATTAGCCTATATGATCAACCAATAAGAGTTCTCATGAGGAAAGAGCCAAACAATTGAGGTATCAAATGGAGCATTCAAAGACTACGCAAGGTGTCAACAAGAGAAAATGATGATGAGGATCAGTTTGGTCAAATTTACACTTGTCATTCCCTAGTTTGATAAGTAATGGTAGTTTCAAAGGAGTTGAATGAGGTGTCCATTTTCTATGCCCACTCTCTAAGGACCATGATGCGATGAAGTGGCACATGTTGGGAGAATTAATAGAAATAATTCCACTTCCATTTCTTTTTTGTAACTATCTCATGATAAATGGCATGTGTCTGTGACTATATTAAACTTATTGTCTTCCCTCTCTCACTTTATCTATAAATTTAATGTTAATTAGATTTGTGTGAATCCTTTGGTGGATTATGGCAAATCCTTACCATACTAAACACTTAATTATGCCTTTGAAAAATGAATACATGTTATTTGTTTGCCTTAGTATTTTCTTACAAATAGTGTATAATTTTGGTGTTTGATAAGTGTTAGTGGTAGTAATTAGACTCCCTTCATTTTTCCCATTTCCTTACCTATTTTTAGGTTGGTTTATCAAATTGGTAGGTCATATGGAGTGTGTTCATGCTATTTCATTATCTATGTGTGGATATTTATTCACTAGTATATCTTAGTAGACCTATTAATCAACCCCTCTTAGTCCCCATTTTGGTTCTCTCCTCCATATTTAAACACTTGTGTCTATAGGCCTATTATGAGTTGGTGTAACAAGTTCAGCTTGTGTTCAAGTCCATAGTACAGGATAAGTAAGTGAAAGATGTTTATATTAGTACATCACCTCACATATCTTAGGTTTGTTTCATGCATCATTATATCCATTTTCATTGATAATAAAGTAGGTTTAGGAAGTGATCCTAGATGATTCATCAAGGGAGCTATCCCCAAAACTAAATATTTACCTCACACAATAGGATACCCACACCTAGAGGTGATTCCATTGTATTAACAAGATGAGGCAAGTCTAAAAAAAATTTACCTCAAGTGTATAATCTAGACTAATAATAGTTTTTAGCACACCTAGTGTGACTAGAATCTAAGGAGGTTGGAGTACTCACTCTCATCATTTGATGAACTCAAGGAGATGCAATCATTTTGGTGGTAGATATTATGCAATTCCATGATAAGGGTCATCACAAGATCTCCATCCAAGGGAAATAATAAATTATGTTGATGGTTCTCTTATTCTTTATTTTCTTCATGATGCTCAATGGCTAAATATGGAGAGAATTCATGTTCTACGCTTCTTTATTAGCCCTATGTTGACCCATACCAACCTCACCATGAATCATCAATCCTATATTAACCCCTTTAGTATTCCAATGAACCATATTAGTCTTACATTAATCCACTTCAGAATTATAATGACTTTTATACTTTACATGATTTCAATTATCCACAAGATCAACTTTACTATTAGCCTCCTTGGAAGCATTTTTATCAGGAGTAGTATCCCTCATTCTTTCCCTAATCATCATTTCAAGCTGCACTTAGTTCCTCTAATTAATGGAATGAGATAAAAATAATGAGTTAAATAATTAAGAATGAGTTATTAGCATTGAAGGAACAACAAGCTCAATGTAACCAGTATTATAAGCCTCCTATTACCCCATGTCAACCTTCTTAGACCACTAATGTCATACCAAACCCAAATCAAGAAAAGAGGAAGGTTATAAAGGTTAAAATAAGGAGATTCCCAAGCTTTCATATCCCCTAACCTCTTCCTCAAATGGATGTTATTCATGGATGTCTATGTATGAAAAAATAGAAAGAGGTTGTGATTACCAAGACTAGTAAGTTGCCAAGTTTTCAAATTACCTCTTCACTCACTAAAATCACTCAAGAATATCCTATAAATCCTTATGTTCTTAATCCACTAGTTGGACATTCATACCCTCCCACAATATCTCTATTTAAATGAGGACCTATAGTTTGGAGAACATATGAGGAGCATCTAAATGAAGAGAAGGATTTATTGGGAAAGGGTGATGAAGGCATGAACACATGTTAACCTTCTTAGACTGGGTACCTGATATACAAAATGCCTAATCTTTATGCTATTTAGATAAAGAAACTAGACTTGATAGAAGAGAGACTTGATGAAGTAGTAGTTAAAGTCAATCAAATTTTAGTAGTAGATATAAATGTTCCTCTAGAGGTTTTTAATTAATATTTACAAATGATGGTTGTAGTAGATGTAAATTTGGACAATCCTCAAAGTTATTCTAGTGGCCAAGATAGAGTAAGTTCTCTAGATGAACTCCCTTCTTTCATTATAAGTGATGATCAAAATGAATAAATTTAGTCTCATAGATGTTGTCTTAAGGAAGAAGGGGATACTCAGAGAAACTATGATTTGATTTGAGGAGTCCATATTTTTTTAGACCTTATGGATCTTCCATGTTCATAGAGGAATAAATTGATTAGATTTTAGAACATGAGTTGGAGGATCTTGGTATATCCTTTGAAGAAGGTGTGGACACCAATCTCTTGCCCTTGTTGATAACTCTATCACACTAGCTTCCATGGAATCAAAATAAGATCTAAATGATTCATAAATAGATGGAAGATAGCTTCAAGACTTGTTTGGAGTCCTAGAGATGGGCTATGAGATTTTGTAGAGAAATCATGATTTGACTAAGTCTAAGAATGGTATCCTTCCAAACATGCCATACCAAAGACTACTTCACTAGATAATAATTTTTTTGAAGTCCTTGAAAGTGGCTACCAAATCCTTAACCAATTTTTAGACTCTCAAAAGGATAACACTCACCAAAGTAGTCAATATGAAATCTTAAATGAAGAAGTTATGGCCCTTAGGAAGTAAGATACATATATTGAGGGCGTAGATTTATAGTTGTATCATGTTTCCATTGAGAAATTTAAAGTCTTTGGTAGGTCTAAAGCTCCTAAAGAAAATAAGGACCTCAAGGATAATTGTTAGTAGTATATTGAGTCACCTAAAGAGGTCAAATCTCTTTGCAAAGACACACTCCCTATTGAAGGGAATAAACATGAAGATATTGGTAGAGACACAATCATTGGATACCATGATCAAGCTTGGGTTAAGTATGCAAGGCTCCTTGAAGATATTAAATAACTTACAGTAGCTGATAAGCATTGTGAGATTACTCAAGATGAAATGAAGGTCAAATAATCATGCTTAGATGAATTAATATTTGTTCAGGTTGTAGCTAATAAGTAGTGCTAGAAGGGTCTTGAAGTAAAAGAGGAATATATCTTCATAGGATATTGGTTTGAAATTATCACCTCACTTGAGATCATGATAAGAGGAGTGGCATTCAAGGAAGAGTTGAAAACAATGAGACCAAGGCCCAAGAGGTAGTTTACCTCATGTCATGATTAATACCATGGAGTAAAGGATAAACTTCTCATTTGACCCAGGAGGAGGAAGGAATATTTAAGTTATTTGTTTGTAGTAGGTTAACCTTATCTTGTTTTCAATAAGTGTTTATAAATACAAGTGTGGTGTGTTTACAATTCTACTTTATTTGGTGTGTTATCATTATGTGAGTTTGAAGTTATTTTAAATCCTTTAAGGTTGGCCTCCATTCCAAGTAGATTGGTCATCTCAAGTCATTATAGTAATGTCTAGATCCCTTGCCCAAAGGATGAAATAGCTAGTTCTTTTGACCAAAAGGTAGGTCAACCCCTATGAGTCACCAAGAGCATTGATAATTTCACCTCATATAAAAATTTAAACACCTATAATTCAAAATTTTATGATGAAATGCCTCCAATATTGTACATGGTGGTCTAGATCTTTTCATGGTATTCTAAATACTTCTTGAAATCTTTATTAGCATTGTTTAAGGTTTCACAGTATGTGTTAGGCATTGCTTGAGGAATCATCATGTGACAAAATATTATGAGTAATTGGATGATGTATTATGTCTTCATAGGTTATTTTGGGTTGAATGGAAGGGTATCAAGTGTCTTTGAAGTATAAAGAATTGTTTATACCTTGTTTGATGAGGTTAAGGTACTTTAGCATAAATTAAGGTATTTAAAGAGATTAAGGTTTCTTGTTCTTATTATATTTATCCTTATTTTAGCCACTTCTTGAGGGGGAGACCTTATTATAAAATGTAAGACATGTCCAAATCATTTTGGGATCTTGACAAGAGGTCTAGTGATGTATCCAAGGTTATCTTCTATGGTCTATTTTTCAAGCATGTTTCAAGCTCAAATTAGCCCTCCAAGTCATTAAATTCCATAAAACATGTCATATAAGTTTAACCTCCATATTTTAAGTATTTTAAGAAGATTTGTTTTGATTTCACATTGAAATTAGGAGTTTTTTACAGTCTCATAACCATTGTAAGTCATAACAAGGTGGTTTTATTTCTAAAAAGAGGTATTTTTAGGGATCAAATGTCATTTATTCATCATAAAAGGGCCCCACACACTTTAAAATTGACATTTAAACTTAAAACCATCAATAACCCTTGGTTTTAAAGTGTATTTGACTTACCATTTCTATCCTTTCATCCTCAAATGGTCTTTCAAGGTTTCTAACCTAAAAAATATATAGAAAAATGAGGGTTTATAGGTGTTTCCCAGACTTTTACAGAGTTGTACAATTAGGGTAGAGTCATAATAAGTTAAAAACCTTATTTGGGATCTGTTTTAGGCATCATGGAGAAGGATTCATGTCCAAAGTGTGCAGAAAAAGGCATAAATGGAAGAAATATCTCCATCAAGCCCTTGGCAAGCTCATAAAGGCCGGTTTGAGTTGGATGGTATGGTCCATACAAATGGAATAAAATCCCAAGATATTATTCAAATTTATAATCCCTATTTTTATTTTTATTAGTGGTATTTGTCTATATATCAAATCCTTGAGCTTTATGAATAATCACTAATACCCCTAGGTGGTTTTAATCCCTTGCAAAACCCTAGTGGATCAATTTTGGGTAATCCTTCTTAAAAAAATGAAAATTTTGAAGCATAAGAGTTTTTTATAAGGACCTTCATAGGTATATACATTAATTTTTCACTTTCATGCACCAATAAGGTCATATATGACATTGAGGAATAGATAAAAAGATCCACAAAGTAGTTCGTAGGATAAGAACTAGGATAATGGTATCTCTATGTTTTGAAGTTTCTTTAGGTTTAATGCATCCAATGGTTGTGAATTTTCTTCTCAAATTATTTTCCATCCAATTCACACCATCCACATAGTTACTCTTAATAAAATATTCTAAGTAACACTCATGCTCCTAGCCAATTGAATTGTGAATAAACTATTTGTTTGAAGGTGATTAAAGGTGGTCTTATAGTGCATTTTCAAAAGGATATTGAGACTCTTGTTGAATTAAAATATCCAAAAAAGGATTATTTTAGGTTTGAAGGATATTTTTTCACCAAATGAGACCTAAGAGCATGGGGATGTAGACATATAGGTCTACAAACCTGTAGATCTACATTTGTGATGTAATTGTTGAAGATGCATTAAGGTGAGTAATTTTTAAGGTTTAAATGTAATGGTAAGGTCAATGTTAAAAAATATGAGGTGGTCAAATATTTTTATAAAAATATGACTTTAGACCCAATGTCTAAGAATTCCAAATCACTCCTACACGCAGACAATTAGCCCTGTAACTATTCGAGGCCTAAACCAATATAAAGGGGATCTAAAGATGCATATTAAAGACTTGGAAAACAAAAAATGTATATTAAATTAGGTCAAAATTTCACATTTCACTCAAACAATGATCAAGAGGACTAGATAAGTCTCATGTTCTTCTAAACCATGAAAAGGTAGAGCTGTGACTGCAAGGTTGAGTGGATGATGGTTTGGGTGGAAGACTAGATGGTTATATATAAATATAAGGACCTTGCACATAATTTTTTAATTTCTCATTAATACCTCAAGGTGATAACAATAATATAAGTTCACATTTGCATCCCCAGGCAGACCCTAAGCTAACACCTATAGTTTAGTCATGCAAACATGAGCATACCAAGGAGTATGTGAAGTGAAAAAGGGCCTTAAAGGTATATAGACACTTTTAATACCATATATATCATTTTTAAATAATTTATAATACATCAAGTTCCAAAAATATGGATAGTGTTCATACTTCCTATAGATAGGCCCATTAAGCTCTTACAGATAAAGTCATGAAGAAGTTGAGCTATAGATGTGTTATGCCATGCATGAGGTGATAAAGTTTAAAATAGGTCCATTGAATTTAATCATAAATTTTCTTATGTTTTCCATTTAAATTTTTTGGTCCTTGGAGACAGCAAGAACCTTGACATGCTAGTTAGGCCTAGTAGGCCTAAATAGGCATGAACAAACCTGTACATGAAAATTGAAGATAATTTCATATTTTAGGGAGTGTTTTGTGGATTGGAAACTTATAAAATTAAGGTAAAATATTCCCAAGTTAGGTTTATGAGGTTTAACTTATAAAGGATAGAATATTTTCCAAGAATTAGACTTTTAGGGTCAAATTGGCCTAGTGACCTAAGGACCCTAAGTAGGAGCTAATGGGGTTGCAGGAGATCTATGGAGGAGGAAGTGTAAAGAGGAGCATTGTAATATATAATATTTTTTTAATATACCCTTAAGATATTTTTATATCCAAAACCCAAATTATTTCACACCTCGAACAAGTACACTTCTCTCAAGTTTCCAAATTGGCCTAACAAGTCAAAATTAGTCTCTTTCTTCTACTTAGATTTATATGTAGAGGTTTCATGGGAATTTTAGCTCATCAATGAAGGTTTAATGGTATTTATACATGATACTCTAGTAATCGGTTCCCAATTTGAGGATCTGACCTTTATAAATCATTTCTAAGAGCCTAAACACCCCTAAACCCTACATAAACCTCACAAAAGAAATTGATGTAGGTTTTTGGATTCCTAAAGGCTCAAAAGGCTTTGTATTGGAATATAAAACACCTATATGAAATTATTCACTTCAAATATACCCTTAACATGGATTTTATAGGTACATTCACCTATACATATTCACTAAAAATATACTTTTGTAGGGTTTTAGGTAGAAAACAAGGTTTTGAGTATGATGAGTCAATGGAAAGCATTGGGGAGGTTGATGTGAAGTTTATTACACATTAAATATATTCAAATATCCACTTAATTGATTTTTAAATAGATTTTATAGGTCTAATTCCTATATAAAGTGAAAATATGCTTGGGAGAAAGTGATGTAGTCACCTAGGAAAGTTGGGGTAGTAGGGTTAAACCAATTGAAATCCATGGGTTATGCAATAACATGGTTCATGATTTTGAAAAAGGGTATCTCAACCTATAATATGTGTTCTAATGAACATCCTAGTTCCATTCTAATGACTACTATCAAACAGTTAGGCCTAATTGCCTAATAGGCCTATATGATCTACCAAGAAGAGTTCTCATGAGGAAAGAGCCAAGTAAGTGAGGTGTTAAATGAAGCATTCAGAGACTATGCAAGGTGTAAAAAGTATTAAATGATGATGAGCATAATTTGGGTAATTTTTACACTTCACATTCCCTAGTTGGAGAAGTAATGGTAGGTTCAAAGGAGCTAAATGAGGTGTTCATTTTCTATGCCCACTTTCTTGGGACCATGATGGGATGAAGTGGCACATGTTGGGAGAATTAATATGACCAATTCCACTTATTTTTTATTTTTTTAAATCTCTCATGAGAAGTTACATGTATCCCTAAATATCTTCAATGTACCTCTTCTCTTCCCTCTCTCACTTTATCTATAAATGCAGCCTCAATTGGCTTTATATTGATCCTTTGGTATAGTATGGTGAAGCCCTTCCCTAGTAAACACTTATTTATACCTTTGAATAATGAATAGATGTTATTTTTTTGAATTTTTTATTTAAATTATTTTATAATTTTTGTGGTTTATGAGTGTTAGTGGTAGTAAGTATACTCCCTTCATTTGTCCCATTTCCTTACCTAGTTGCAAGTTGGTTTATCATCTTGGTAGGTCATATGCAGTGTGTTCATGGCCTTGCATTAGATGAGTATGGAGATTATTTCACTAATGTCTCTTATCATATCTATTAATCAACCCCTCTTTTTCCTTATTTTATTTTTCACCTCCATACTAAAACACTTGTGTTTAAAGGCCTATTGTAAGTTGGTGTAACAGGTTTAGCTTGTGTTCATGTTTGTAGTGTAGGATAAGCAGGTGAAGGATTTTTATATTGGTACATCACATCCCATATCTTAGGTTTGTTTTTTTAATCTTTATATCCCTTTTATTTTAAAATCAAGTAGGTTTAGGAAGTGAGCCTAGATGATGCATCAGGGGAGCTAGACCCAAAACTAGAGATTCACCTTACCTAATAGGCTACCCACACCTAGAGGAGATTCCATTGTATTGAATTTATGAGGCAATTTTGAAAAACTTTTGCCTCAAGGGTGAAATATATATTGATAATACAACCATTAATTAATACTAATAATCTAGAAGAATAAATGTAGGCTAAAATCATCCCCTTGAATTTATCAATAATTTTATCCAAGAAACTCCATGAAACTCTATCGTATGCCTTATTCATTTCAATATTTAGGAACATTTCATCCCTTACATACTTATAAAAGAAATAAATATGATAATAAACTAGAATGATACAATCCATAAAATTCATTCTAAAGATAAAATCCATACTCTCATTTGGGATAAGAACCAATAAGGTGTTATTATTTTTTTTAATTAAGTTATTTGATCTAACAAATTCAGACACTATCACCACAACCTCAAACTAAACTTCATCCCAAAAAATTTGAAAAAAAATTGAGGGAAACCATCTAGTCTTGGTGCTATGTCCTCCTTCCTGGAAAACATTAAAAAAAAATTCTTCCAAGAAGGGTGGTTTGAAAAGGCTAGCATTATCCTCTTAAATGATAACATTGGTAAACAAATTGCAAAAAAAACATCTCTATTCACTAGATCAGGGTTGGTCTTATCTGACTATAAATTAATAAAAAAGAGTTTTATTCCTTTATTTCAACTCATTCCCTATAAATAAAACCATCCTACTTGACTAGTTCTTTAATTCTAATATCATTTCTATGTATGATATTTAAGCAATGGAAATAAATCATATTCATATCACCCTCCTTTAGGTATATGCTACTAAATTTTTGCCTCCAAAAAAAATCTTCATTAGCCTCAAAATTTTTGAATTTAATAATTAGGGTCTTCTCTTTCATGGTTTTATCATAATTGAAACCATTTGCTTGGACCTCCCCTCTAGGATCAATAGTTTTTTAGAAATTATTCTTTTCTAGTTCAAATATGTTTCCAAAAACTTCCTTGACCCAAAATTTAAGCTTGTTCTTGATGTGTTTGATTTTTTGGGTTAATATGTACATATTTTACCCTTAGAAATATTATTTCTACCATTTTTTAATTCATTATAGAAGATATGGATGTCAGATCCACATTTTTTCAAGATTGAAAGGGTGATTTATTTCTTTGGATTCTCTCAACCCTAGGAACACAAAAGGGTTGTGATTAAACCCTATTCTAGGAAGAGTGGATAACATATATATAATTTTTACCTCACAATGTGGTGATATCAAGTCTAGTCTGGCTTGAATCAACTTTTTCCCCAATCTTCTATTTGACTAGGTCAAACTGGCTCCACTAAGATCAACATCAACAAGGACATACTCAAAAATGAAATCATGTAGTTCCCCATACTATTTGAATAGTCTTATTAACTACCCTTTTTTATAGAGGTGATATGGGGAGTTGAATTAATCTATAACCATCCATTTATAGGCACCACAAGACTTCCTAAATATACCAATATCCTTTCATATATTTGTTCTACCTATCAAATTATTAGGGGCATAAATATTGGACAAGATCCATTCAAATTTATTCACCTTGTCACTTAAAAAAAAATTAAATGGTTGTTGTGATTTAGAACTATTTCCAACTCCATCTCCTATAGTTTCTTAAAAACCACCAATCCCTTGGAATCACCTATATCACTAACTCCATCACACTTAGATATTCTATAAATTATATCCCTAGCCTACTCTAAACTACTTTCAAACATTTTATATTCTTTTAAAATCATAATATTAGGGCATGGTTATTTCTTAAATTATTAACTAACCTTTGTCTTTTGTGGGGTTTTAATCCCTCTAACATTCCATGATACAATTTTTAATTTTTAATTCATCTAAAATTCTTACCTAACTATAAGGTTTTCTAGTACCTTTAGTTACTTCCTTGGTTATTTCCTTGATTCTTATCACCTTCCCCAGTGGCCTTACTTATGGTATAGCCTCATATCATGCATCAAAATTTTATTTCCCCACTTCTAAGATTTATTTTTGGGGTCCACTAATCTAAAATAATAGATTTGACCTCTTCATCCATATTCCAAGTAAGGTAACATTGTTTTATCTCTCCATACTTAATAATTTCTAATAATTTTTTTCCTTTCCAAATTGTTAATTTTTCTCATTTTAAAATTAATTCACCTTATTCCAATAAATTTTAATATGGTAAATACCCTTCCATATTCTTTGGTTTCATGGTCATGAGGTCCTTCTAAGTAATAACTTTAACTTGACTCTCTTATATGTCTACATTGGTTTTTGCTTACTCTCATTATGAGTACTAATGGGAGAATTTATTTACTTCTCATGGATGTCCTCCCATTCAACATAATTATGTGTGGTGATAATATTATGACCTTCCCTCTTATTTTAAATTGTAGTCTACTTTTCCTCCTCTTTTTCATCTCAGTATGTGCATGCTTGGAGGCTTCATCCCTATTTGATTCTATGTTATCTTTAGATATTTATTGTTAATCATAGGGCTTGATTTATTTTGGACCTATAGATTAGGAAATACATTTATATATCTTGAAGTAAACTTTATACATTATTTATTCTTCCAAAATTATCTCTCTACTTTCTTTACTATCTTGTTACTTGGATAGTATTTTAGTTCATGTCATAGATTATTACATTCTTAAATATCTCTGAATATATTTCATACTCAATTTATTATCTCTAGGATCCATACTTTGATTTAAATATAATTTAATTTAGAATAGTTTTATCCATTTGAATGTAGACACAAAATTTAGTTTCAATTAGTCTCCTTGATTTCATTACTAGATCTAAGGCTATTAGTTTACCAATAAATTTATCAAACCCTATTATAACTTCCTCTTCCCAAAACTCCAATGGGAGTTTTGTAAGTTTGATCTACATTGGGATTTCATCCATTGAGGAATTATTCAAATTAAATCTTGTTATCCATTTTCTAGGCAATATATTTGTCTTACTCATGAACCAAGGGCCTTCACTTAGTGTCTTACTATAGTATTTAGGATTAGAAAAGGAAATAATGAATAATATTTTATCCATGAAAAAAACTTCCATATGATCTTTGGGCTTCCACTAGCGGTTGGGCTACTCTCTAAACGTTTCAATATTAGGCTTGTATCCAGTAAAGATTTTTACAATTTATATTTGGATCTTTCCACTAACTGATTTGGAATCCTTAGGTAAAAATCATCCTCTTCCATCATGGGGTCCAATATATATTAGTTCAAATCTTATCACACTTTTCACTTTCCCAATAGTCAATTAGCCCATGTGTTCATATCTTTCCTCCTTCTCAGAGTCTTCTCACCCAATGAACAATTTTAATTTTTTTCCCCTTCAATAATTCTTCCACCATAGATCCCACTATAAACAATACTAATTTTTTATTAATAGATATTGTTCTTATATACTTGTTACTTGAAATGGTGTTAGATCTTTGATATCTAACTTCTAGACATTATTTTCTAAAATATTTGAGTATTTATTTTTCCAAGTCATGTTTTATTTTAATATCACCCATGGTTGATGTGAAATAATATTATAACTATTGATTTAATTTCACATGTATTGATGATATGTCACTATTGCCTTTCATTTTCCATGAAATATTATGCCTAACTATGAATTTAAGAATTTCATTATATATGAATCATCCTGATATTATCATAACTCAGATGGGTGTGAATATCATTGAGATAAATATTCATTTAAGGGATTTATGTTTAATTTGTGTAGTTTATCATATGTCATATCTTACAAGTTGGTATCATCATCATCACTATGATAATAATATATGACCATGCCATCTTGATTTTCTAATTTCACTAGTAAATGAATGTTGGGAATGGGTTTTTTCCTACTTTGTATTATTTTGTGGTTCATGTTCTCTAGCTACTTTATTTGTTATGATTGGTTACTTTTCATTTTCAATGCTTCATTCACCCACATCGTATGTATGTATCTAATCTAATTGAATGGATTGTGATGGAATAATGATAGTATGGTCTTCTAGCTATCATTTATATTGATTTTCATTAGTAGATTGGGTTATCTTACAATAACTAAAATTATCATTATCTACTAATTGTGTGTAAGAATAGTCTTCATGCATGAATTTGATATATATTTTTAGTTTTCATGGTACTAATTCCATAAAATTTTTTCATTTTCATGCAAAAATAAATTTTTAATGTAAATGATTAGGCATAATGTGTAAGTTTTGAAGTACCATCTTGGGACCTAGTTTTACATATAATGATATAGTCCTAACTATTTGACTCGAAGTGTTGTTAAATATTTTTATGATTTCATTTGATTTTTGAATAGTATATAGATTTACCCCTAATTATTGTAAGAAATTAGTGTTAAAAATATTGAATCCAAAACCATTATCAACCAACACACATTTGACCATGTTATTTTACACTTGAACTTGAGTGAATAATTATATATTTTACTCTATTGTGTATTATGTAGGTAAGTATTATTTTTCAAAGGTGTTGATTTTTTGATATCCTTAAATGCATGCATAATAGATTCAAATAATTTAGGTTTTGTATAACTAGGGAGATTCATGTCTCATAGTGTCCCATATAAAATGCCTTTGTAGATTGTTGATCTCTTGAGTAACTCTAATATATAAATTTTAGCATTGGTGTTAATTAGTTGGTCTATGATGTCAAACTCTTTGGGTTAAATAGATTTATTTTTGGTAGGTAGATGGGGTTTAGGAGGAGCGTGTTGACTACCTTCATTTTATTTTTTATGATAGGGAACTTACCTTTTCTAGTGTTAACAAAATGGACACAAAATGCAAGATAATTCATGCATGAATAATGGGAGTAGGATGGTAGCTAGTAAAACCTTGAGGTCTATAAGAGGAGGAAAAAATGATTAATGCATTCCATTTGATGTTTATTGGTTAAAAAGGGAAACTCAAACGGGATGTTACAATAATATGATTTGATGAAGGCTTGTGATTATTTATTTTTAATTTTAGCCTTATTAGTATTCTTATATTTGACCCATTTTATTATATGATTGATCAAAATATAACATATCTAAGTGGAACAATATGAAACAATTACCTTCATGAATTGAATTAAAAGTTAATGTTCATTTATTATAGCCATGGGTAATATAATTTTAGGAAATAATTAGAAATCAGGTCTAAAAATAAAATCCTAAGGCTAAAATTTGGAACTATATAAGGATGAAAATCCCACTAGAGACTTGGTGTTTGACATGGTTCGATCACTACACGGGTTCAATAATATTTTTTACCTCAATTTATTTTAGAATCCCTAATAGTATATAAAATTGTAAATGAATTCATATTGATAAATATGGCATTCAATCATACATCTGAATGTAAAATATTGAAAATAAATGTTATGATTTAATAAGTGGCATATGTTAAGTATAGTAAGTACACCAAAGGGATAATTAATTATCTTTAATGATTACATATATGACTATGACTATATTCTAGTAGATAGAAACAAATTAATGCAAGCATGTGATTTATTTGGTTTAACAACTTGTTTTTATCTATGTAGGGATAGTTCTATCATATTTGGTATGTATTTACTATTGATACTAACCTATAGTGGTTGGTAGTGCCCTATAATGAAAGATGGGTGTGTGACCATACAACCACCTTTTCATGTCTCTAAAAGCTCTATATGTGCAATGTAAAAACCTCATGATGTGTGAAACTCTATAAATTATCCTCCTTTACATTAAACACTAGGTGTTCTTATGAGGGATATAAACCTACAAAATATAAGAAAGTGTAATGGGATAATCATACCCTAATCACCCTCATTTATGATTGGTCATTACATACATATATAATAATCTGAGGATATAAATCAAGGAACATGTATTTCTTCCACCTATTTTAATTTTGAAAATGTAATCCTTTACTATTGTTGACTATTTTTAGTCAAATGAACAACATCCATTTTTAGTTTAAGAATTCAATATTTTCATATTCATGCAAAGGTTTCAAGGTTTAGTCCAAGATCAAGAAAATAGCTAAGTCTCAAAAAAAAATCAAAACTTCACAATTTTTTATTCATAGGTTTTATAAAGTCTAGTCTTTAGATTTTTTGTAAGGGCAATGGTATTCACATATTTTGCAAAGTATTTGAAGAAATTGTTGTGAACAAAAGTTTAAATGGATTCATGATAAATGGTTAATTATTTCTTTTTTAGAAAAATATTGTGCAAAAGAACTAGTCATAACTTTTGTTCTAGACAAAAGTTCTAAACACTAGGCTATGCTTTGCTTCTACATGAAGAGGAAACATTTTGAAAATTAATCAATTATTTTAAATTTTATTATATCCATGTGTCATGTTTATTCTTAGAAAGACTTAGCCATTTTTATTCAAAAATTTCCTAGTGGGTCTCCACATTATCAAAGCTCCAGGTTAGTAGGATACTTCCACATGTCACAATCCTAACAACATAATATCCTATAACTATCTATATAAATTCAAAATATTATAAGCTATTAGGTTAATGAGATGACACCACATGTTGAAATCCCAATGTTTTATGGTACTGCGTTGGTTTATGCAAATCAAAATAATATGCCAGAGTTTTAGGTGAGTGGAATGATACCACATGTTAAAGTATTTTCAAAAAGTTTCTAAAGTATTTCTAAATGTTACAGGTCCTGAGTTACCAAGAATTATGTAATATAACTAGTTATAAATTTCATTATAGAAAAAAAAATTGAACACCATGATATGTCATACTTTTTATATGAAGAGGAAACATTTTGAAACTTAGTAGATTGTTTGAACTTTTCTCAGAGACACATGTCACATTTCCACTCAGCAAGACTTAGCCATTTTTATTCAAAATTTATCTGTAAGGTCTACACATCATAAAATATTTGGGATAATGGGATACTTCTGCATCTCTTCATCTTAGTAACCCAAAATTTTAAAATTATCCATACAAATTCAAAATTCTCTAGGCTAGCGAGTTAATGTGATGACAACATGTGGTGAAGTTTTATTATTCTATGGCACTATAGTGGTCTATGTAAATAAAAGTAGTATGTCAAAGTTCTAAGTGATTTAAATCATTACATGTGGTAACTTATTTGGAGGCCTTGATCTAGAATAATAATCCATTACCTATACTATCAAGCATCGAGGAAGTGATGTGTGGTAGAAGCCAAGCCAAGAGCATGATAAAGTAGGTCAAAGGGGATGTCACGAGTAGTGATGTTAATCTCATGATAAATAAAATAATGTCACATGGCATCCAAAGATGAACCCAGGGTAGGTGTTCAAATTATAAGAATCAAATAAGTGTTAAAAGAGGGCCCAAGGAGGAATATACTCATAAAAGCAAAGAAGCACCCAAAATGACCCTGATGTCAAAATATAGATGGATATTTCCACTAAAGAGTTTTTTGGCATACACACTAAAATTGAAAAAAACTAATTTGATGTCTTATTCCTCTTTTTTAGCTATCAACTCATGATCAAGTTGTATAACGATATTTATTTGTAAAATCAATCTTAGAGTAGCTTAGTGTGAAAATCATATCATGGCTTGGATCCAACTGGTAGACTAGGATAAAAGGAAATATAATTTGGCCCAAATAATCATGTAAATTATCACATGAAGATCCCAATAAAGTGCACACAAAAGATAAGATTCAAGCTCAAGGGGACATGGTAGGCAGTTTACAGAGGAATGACCATGGTGATCCCAAGGGGATTCCCACTTCCCTAATCCCCCTTCCTTTATCATCATTAAACTTTGTAACCAACCTGATAGTGGGTAAGATCAAGTCAAGAACCTAATATTTGGATTTATTTCCTATAAAAATAAATATAACTATCATTATAAGTAAGAATCCTATTTAGTATAGAAACATTGTATAAATTGGCCCATCCTTGATTCCTCTACCTTGTTTTTGTACCTTTTAATGAATAAAAGAGATGTTTTTACCTTCTCATATCCTTGTATCTTGTGTAAATTCATGGATTATTTTTCTTATATTTTGAATAATTTTATTTTTCTTTGATTTTTTTTCTAGTTCTCTCACATTCATGTAAGAAGATACTCATCTACAAGTTGTAGGTTATGTGATATTGAGTGTCTCCCTTCTAAGTGTTTTCCTAAGTTCCCAACCTCCATATAAATAAATTATATAGAAGGGTTTTCAGATTTTTATTTTTGCATGTTGTTAATTATTTTAATTTCATAATGTATGCTTAAGCAAGTATAGGTTATCATAATATTCTAGTGTATCACCCCTTTTACTTAAAATGTATTTATTTTTATGCACTCTTTCTCCCTTTTCCTTACAAGTGTAGTGTAATTAGTGTTAATCTTAGGTAATACATTAGGGGATGTTGGAATTATATATAGGTTCACTCCAACCATAGGTGACCCATAGCCTTGGGGTTTTCCCATTGTGTTGATTGGGTGAAGAGATGTGAAACACCTCCTCAGAGGGTGAAATTCAATGCAATAACAATATATGGCATGCCAAATGTGGCCTATGCTAAATTCAATTAGTTTATAAGGTTTCAATTGAGAATTTTGTGTTAATATTAGTAAGCTTTAGTGATGAATAAATAAAATAAGCACTTAATAACTCTGAACATTTTTTATCTCTAGTAGACCAGTCCCTAATTTTTTCATGCTAAGAAAAATAATAGCTTCTTAAAAAGGTAATTTATACTTCATTAAATTCTCTAAACCCTATAAAAGAGTAACTAAAGTATCCTTTTATATTTTAATAATATCTAGAGCTTAGATAGCCTTCCTCAAGAGCTCAGTCTATGCTTGATTTGGGTAGATCTCCCCACCTAAGATTTGGATTCCTTCTAGTCCCTTACATGGTTTTCCTTAGAAATCATAATTTTGTTCTTTTAAATGGAGTAATCCCACTAAAACTTGATCAATATGATGATATACCCATTACAACCCTCAATAGTATTCCTTATTTCATTAGAGGGGATACTACCACACCTATAGAACACATTAAAGATATTGCCAATATTTTTTAAGTACATCATGTTATTGAGTATAAGATTGATATTAGGCTTTTATTTTACTCATAAAAAATCAAATCTCTCTAATGGAATATAATATTTGTTGATGCCTAAATATGCATCATAGAACACTTCTCATTTTAGAATTATAAGAATTTAGTGCATGAGTTGGAAGTTGTGATAATAATAATATATATTGATGGAATAGAGGTAAAACAAGATACCTGTTTCATAAATTTATAATAATTTCATAGTTTAGAGCCACTATGACCAAATAGTTGATCTATTCAAAATATGAAGTATGTTGTGCTAAAAAACTTTAAATTATGACCAATATCTAATCTAATAACTAATCTAAGATGGATATTTAGAATGAAAATCAAGATAAAGTGATTTGATTTAAAAAGGGAAAAATTAAGGGTAGGGTAGAGAAGGAATGTTGTTGATCTTCATTCCAAACATCATGACAAATTTCAAATATCATCTAGGCATGCACTTAACCAATGGATGACATGAAGTAGTGTAAGATCAAATCCTATCACACATCAGGAAAACATCTAAACAATGTAGGAAATAATATAAATAAGAAGCAAGTTCACTTTAAATATTTACCCATGTAAGCAAACAAAATTAGTCCAAATCCAATAAGAGTAAGAAAATGAATTGAACCTAAGAACTTTCAATTAACCTAGCACTGACACAAGTTAACAAATATGGATTAAAATGTACATACCAGGAGTTCAAAAGAACCAATAAAATCTAAAAGTTAGAAAAAAAAAGTGAGAGAGAAGCTAGGATATCAAAATACATAAGAAAATTTGGATAAACTTTGCATAATTACTTGATTATATTAATTGCTCAAATGTTACATTTGGTTTTGGCTAAAAAAATCCCTCTCCCTTTTTATAATTGACAAAAATCCTTTTATATAATGAAATGAAGTATGTCAGTTAGTCATATCTAATTATAAAAGTACAAGTGTTAGGATAGCTATCCCTTTTACAAAGTTTCTAGAAAATAGTAGACTCTTCCTAATAAACTGTCATATAGGCAATGTACTTACAAGCTTTACATGTCTTTACAAAAATAATATTCCATTTCAAAAGGTATACAAGCTCAATTACAAAAATAATATTCTTATATTAACTAACTTGGAGACATTTTACTAATGTAGTCTTCTACCTTTCCTATAAGATCTTCATTCTATGATGTTGCTTGTTGATCAAGTAGAGGTCAATAGTGGGTCTCATGAACAACTCTTTTATTGATTTCTCAGGTTACTAAGGTTTTTCTTCACTCTCTTCATATCTTGTTTGATGTTCCCAACATCTCCTATATTCTCCCCATCCTTTGTCTTCCTTTGACCTTGGTTCCTTACTTTTTTCATAAATTGAGAAGTTTCATGCCTAAACTCCTCATTAGTGATAAAGCTCAAAGGAATAAGTGAGGTGGGATAATTTGTAAGCTATCAAATATGTATAACATCTTATCTCCTATTGTTTGATGTCTTTGGAAATGTCCTCCATCTTCTTGGACCAAATGCTTAGGGATTTGATTTCTATCCCCAAATATAACCATAGCCATATTTGAATAGGCTAAGCTGACTATCCTAAATTTAAA
The DNA here is from genome assembly GCA_037957365.1 of Torreya grandis. Lineage (NCBI taxonomy): Eukaryota > Viridiplantae > Streptophyta > Pinopsida > Cupressales > Taxaceae > Torreya > Torreya grandis. Next base: position 536,476 of record JARHVA010007848.1, read on the forward strand.
GACTTGATTATTAGTCAAGGTTTTGATTAAGTCTTTTACTTGATAGCATGAAACTTGTCATTGGCCAACTTGGCTTGTAGCCACAAAATTTTTCTTAATTATTACCTCTTATTTAGTTATAATTAACTAGAATTTGAATAAGTCAATCATGGTGTCCTCATATAACTTGAATTTGTCTTCCCAGATTGATGAGATGGTAAGCTCTTATAAATTTTATTCTATTATATAATTCCTTTAGTAGAGCATCTTTACAATCATGTTCCCCTTTTGTGATGGGTTACTGGTTCAAATTATGTGCCTTTGAGAACTCTCACCTTATGCATCTAAGGTTAAATAAAGTTCCACATCTTATCTTGAAACTCCTTTGCATGATATGATGGTCATGAGTTTGTTAAAATTGCTCACTATTGGTCTATGGTTCAATTTTGGATCGAATTACCCTTACATAGATGATGGTTTAGCTTCTCTAGCTTGGTTATTGAGAATATATGGCCAAATTAGGGGTTTTGTACATGTTAGGTCTCTCCTATAGGTTTTTATAGTGATATGATGGAAAAAAATATCTAAAATTACATGAGATTAATTACTTAGATCCCAATTGAATGACATACTTATGCCCTTGCATTTCTTATGTATGTAAGATCTTCCACTTGATATATTATTATTACACGGTTCCAATGTGTTATCACTATGGCATCCATGTATCATCACCATGGCATTTTTCTCATTCATATTTAAAAATTTACCATTGATTTTTTTTAAATTATTACTTGATTACTTAATGTTGGATCATCCTTGCATAGATAATCATGGACCATTGATCTTGATCTGAGAGATCAAATGATATTAGATACATGATACATTCCTTATGGTAGTGATACTTTTCACTTCCTCATTTTCTCTAGGGTTTTTTTAAATGTCAACATTTTTCTCTCACCATTGATCTCATTTATATGGATTAATAATGCTTCATCAATCTTGATCTTCTTGATTATACATCCTACTCTATAGACTATTTATCTAAATGTGTACACTCATTATTGTATCATCAATCTTTGAAATATGATTGAGATTTAATCTATGGACCAAATTTATGTCATTTGTCATATATGCATTCATCCCTAACTTTTCAATGTTCATTGTGCCCCATCTGATCATCTTCATCTAAGAAAATGTGGACTATTTGATCATGATCCAGGGATAAAATACCATTGGATTCTTAGTGTTCTTTCACTATGAGTGTGACACTTGCCACTTCCTCATTTGTCTTATATCTCCTTTAAATTTTTGACTTGATACACATCGTTGGATCAAATATACCAAAGCAAATGTACACTGTTGATCTTCAAAAGATACTTCATATTTAGCTTAGGGTTGGGGATTTGAATTTTCAAATTTAATCCTATAATTTTGATCTCATTCATCTAGGCAAACATGAATCATTTATCCCATGAATAAAAATGGAATTTAAGTCAGTGGTTATGAAAATAAATAACTTAGCATAATGTTTTTAGACTATGGTTTTATTTCATGTTAATAAACATGAATTGAAACCTTAGCATATGCATTTTTAAGCTAAGTCTTAAGCATGATAAAGTAGACCCTACACATAATAAAAAATGTATAGCATAAAGTCTTAGTAAAAGGCTTTTAGGCTAAGTCTATAGACATAACAAAAGATTTTTGTGGTTGGTTAGACCATGCAAAAATAAAGGGGACCAAGGGGGATCTGGGAAATAAAGGGACCCAAAATAATAAAAAATTAGACTAAGGTTTGGTCATATTAATAAACATTACAAAAACTTAGGATTAAAATTAAACTAATTTCATGGCATAATAATTATTCCTACACAAATTTTTCCTACCAAAATTGAATCCAATTCAAAGGGCATGAGCTAGGGTAATTGGAATTAGGGTTTCAAAATGATCAAACATGACTTTAGTTTTATTTTCAATAGACCAAAGGTTAGTAAAGGATTATATTGACATTAAGATTTGGATCTTAATACATTATCCATTACAAATGGACTCCATTATAGCTATAACCTAAAACATAAAGATCAAATGTTAGAAAATTTAGGCAAGATTGAATCAGAATTATGAACAAACATGCCAACCAAATTAGGTGTGAATGATCTTAAAATAAATATTGTGAAATCATGATAGTGGTACTGTGATCAAGTTAATTTAAATTTTAAGGTACAAAATTTTCACAATTTAACATAAGGGTCCCCATTTTTTAGGAATGGGGGTATGTTGACCTCAACAAATAGTGACTTCGAGGGGAAACATAGTAGTGTGTTATAATTCAAAGACTCTAATTTAGATTAATAATTAAGTTTGTTATTCCACTTGATCATTCACCATTATTTAGATCAATTCATGGTTAAACAAGGCCTACAAATTTATAATTGGGATCAAACATCAAGACCTAGTCATGTTTTGTGTGTGCTTTGATTCCACTTACTATTTCCCATGGGATTTTGGGAAACAACTTCTAGATTTCATGGCTTTGATCATTAACTCTAAATTTAAACATGTTTGGATATTCATTAAGAACCATTATTTATCTTATGTAAGGCTTAGGAATTTCTTTGATATTATCCAAACATCCATAACCCTTATATAGATGCCTTTGACTCCACTCAAGGTCTTGCTCCACTGCAAACCAAGTGTCCATAGCCCTGGTGGAGATTACCAAAATCACCTATACCTAAAAAGCTTTTGAATTTTTTACAAAAATCTCTTAATTTTGTATTTTTGGGTCATTTTAGATTTGTATCAAAGGTTAGGAACCAGGTTAGCTAGGTTTATGGATTTGGTCAAATGTTTGATCTTCAGACAACCATCTTTAGTTGCAAACTTTGTCCCAGGTAATAATGTTTGTTAACTAAAAACATGACTATGTCCTAATAGTTTAAGCTTACATTATACATGAGAAATCCTTATTAAAAACAAGATTAGATCAGAACAAGGTTTAGAATCTTAGGAACATTAACTTATCACTAGTCTTCACTAGTTTCTCCAAACTATAACATTAATCTCATGTTTTAACAATCTATGATCAACCAATGTTGAGGGGTTATATCTGCATTCCTAAATTATGGATTTCTTGAGAAATTGAGTGAAATTTTGAGCTGAGGGATGTCCAAAATGACTTATTATAAGTAAGGAACAAATAGAGAAAGAAAACACACCAAAAAAAATTAGAAAGTAGAGAAATAAGCAAATAAATATATATAAACATATACACAAACAAGGGACAAAAAGGAAAGAAACATGGAATGAACTAATCTAAATGTTACCTATACTAACTCTAACTAGTCTTAAAATTTACTCCATGAAGACCCCATGTGGGACAATAGATAAGTAATGATTAAATTACTACCCATCAATAGGTAGTGTGAACTATGCTCCTTATAAGTCTTTTATCTTGAAGGTGTTGTCTCTGAGTATCTCAATAATCCGATAGGGACCTATCCACAAAGGTGTGAAATTCTCATGTTTACCTTTAGACTCAAATGCCTTATCCCAAATAATAACTAAGTCTCCTTACCTGAACACCTCTATCTTTGAATGCTTATCAAACCACCTTTTCACTATGGTTTCATGCTTACTAAAATTAGTAAAAGCCTCTTCTCTTGCATTTTTCATTTGTATGATGTCAATTAGCCTTGAAATTGTAAATTATTGGTCCTCATCCATGTAATCTTACATGAACATATATGTTGGCATCTTGAGGGTGATGGGTATGGGTGACCATAAACTAGCAAGAATGGTGATGCCTTGAGATCTTGTTTGATTTTAATTCTATTTACCCAAAGGGCATACTTAAGTAGATTGTGCCATGTTCTTGGTTTATCATTTTTAAACTTCTTTATGGCTTTTATCATGTTATTATTCATTGATTTAGATACTCCATTACCTTGAGGATAATGGTTTGATGAGAACTTTAGAATAATGTTGCTATCATATGCTCATTCAGTCATCTCAATAGACATAAAGTCATATCGATAATCACATACCAGAGATATCATGTTCTGAACCTTGTGCATATGTTTTCTTCTAAAAATTTGATCACCTCTTCATTTATGCATTAGTTAGTTACCACTTATTTATTCCATCTTATGTAGTAGTCAATATTAATTAGAACATACTTGTGACCATGTAAAGAATTAGGTTTGATGACCCTCATAAAATCTAGTCCCCATTATGTAAAAGGTTTGTCAATCATGACTAGTTTTAATGGTATTACTACCTTGGGATCTTTATTTTTGAACACTTGACATGAGTGGAATTATCTCACATGATTGTCAGCATATTTGAAGATTGTATGTTAGTAATAAATATCCCTTAATATTTTATGTTTTGTTATCCTTCCAAATGGATGTTCACTTCCTAGCTTTTCATGGAAGGTGCTCATGATCTCAGTTGCTTCACTCTTGGAAACACATCTCAAGTATATGCTTTCAAAGTTATTTTTGTATAGCACTCTATCTTTGATAAATAAATGGCTTTTCTTCAGCCTTATATCTCTTCTTTGTTCTTTAATTAACCCTACAAGACAATAACCATTTATTAGTAAGTGGATAATGGGATCATACCAATTATTAGATCTAAAACTTTGTTACTCTACCTACATAACACTTAGCTTGGGATTAGTATTATAAATCAACTAAATTACACCTTGGCACCTTACCAATTTAGCAGTATTCATTTCAATGTCATATTCTTGGAGTATAGACATCCACTTACCTCTCCTTTCTCCTAGTTCATTTTGACTTAGCATGATCTTAGTGGTAGGGCCTAGTAGGATTACATACACCTTATTCCTAATAATATAGTGCCAAAACATTTTCACTACCTTGACCAAATCACATACTTATTTTTTAATCAAAGACTAGTTCAACTCAACATTTTTAAGGTTAGTTATCATAAAAGCTACTGGATGGTCACATCCATCTATCTTCTTAGTTAGAACTACAACTATTGTATGATCTAAAGTAAAGGAGTACAGATAAAAATCTTTAGTAAAGTTTGGACTTATCAAGACTGGAGCTTGTCCAATTACCTCTTTGATGTATTTGAAATCATTCTTGGTCTCTTCATTACATGTGATTTTAACATCCTTCTTCAAAATATCATTCATTGGCTTCACAATCTATGCAAAACCAAAAATAAACTTTCTTATAAAGTTTATTTTACCAAATAATGACGTTAACTCCTTCCTACTATTGGGGGACTATATTTAGATATTGAGTCTACTCTACCAAGGTCTATAGATATTCCATCCTTATTGATAACATGTCTTAATATTTTTCCCTCACGAACATAAAAAATACTTTTCTTTGGGTTGAGAGAAATCACATACCTTCTGCATCATTCAAATACCTATTGTAGGTGTGTAATATGATCCTCCATATTTTTATAAAAGATAGTCAGATCATCCATGTATATGATAATGTGCTTACCTACAAGACCTTAGAAAGCATGATATCCTTTTGAAAAGTGGCCCCTGCATTTATAAGTCCAAATGCAATTCTTTTATAAGCAAAGGTTCCCAACTTAGTAGTAAATGCATTTTTCATCCTCTCTTCTTGGTTCACCAACACCTAGTTATACCTTAAAAAACCATCAATAAAAGACATTATAGTAGAACCAAATACCATTTGGATCACTTGGTCAAGATAAGGCAAGGGGTAGTTATCTTTATTAGATGCTCTATTAAGATTTCTAAAATCTACACACAATCTGATTTCCCCATATTTCTTCCTAACTAGTACTAAGTTATCTACCCAAGTAGAGTGCCTAATGGGAAACACTAGCTTTGCATCTATAAATTTTCTAACTTCTTTATATATCATAGGTTCTAGGATACGGTTGTCAAGTATTTGTTTTTTCCTAAAATGCTTGCAATTTTCATTAAGGTATGGTATGTGTTATGACCATTAGATCAAAGATCTTTAGGTCATCATAGGACAACGTTATGACATCCTTATATTTGGATAGTAATTATTTGGATCTTTTAGACTCAATGCTTATATAGGTTGTACCAATATTAACCAGCTAGATTGACCTTAAAGTCCAAGATCAATTGCATTATAATATTTCCAATATATTTTGAAAATATTAACAGTCTTAGCTAGTCTATCAGAATCAAATAGCCTCTCTAAGTCTATCATCCCTTTAGGGATATTCTTTTCACTTTATTGAATGACTTTGTCATCAATTTTTTGCTCAACTTTGTCATCACCAAGGGCATTTTCACTAACTTCAATGACATGAGCTTCAAATGCTCCTAATCTAGTCATGAAGTCTAGGATCTATTGTTCATCACTAAATACCTATATATGGTTTACATTATCAAGTATTTAAGGTCATGGAACCCACTTAATACCAAGGTTATGAGAATCTTAGCCTAGCATAATATTGGTATTTATTGAGGAAATCTCATTAAAAGCCTTATTCTCTTCCCTAGGGATGGAAATGATGTTAAAATCATAAAAATATTGAATCAAATCCAAGACTCTAAACTTGTATATTTTAAGATATAAAAACTTACATTGGTACTTACTTATTACTTGATTAACCACTAGCTCTAATTCCCCATATACTAGTTATTCCTTGACTTTATACTTGATGGTATGTTGCAATCCTAAGATTAGAGCTTTATATTCTATAAGATTTTTAGTGCAAGGAAATTATAGTCTATAAGAAGCATGATATTCTTTACCAATAGGGTTAGTTATAAAAATTCCTAATCTAGATCTATAATTACACCTAGCACCATCAAAATGTAGTTTCCATAGTCTAGGCACATTATGAGAAAGTTTAGAATCACATACCTTACAAGTGTTAAGAGTGCACACTCCTAAATTAGAGTCTACAATGTTAACCCTTTCATTAAAAACATTATAATTGGTGATCATGTGCTTAATTTTATTCTATATTTCTATCTTGATTTGGTTGGGGACTCCCTTCCAAGGCAACCACATATGTGAACAATTTATTGACATATAATCATTCAAGCTTCTAGTCCAATCTCTACTTAACAACATCCCATAAGCATTGAGGATGTCCACCACTTAGATACCAATGAGTTGTTGGATCCTTGGCTCTGAGGTAATCTACATGTGAAAATTTAACAACTCACAAATTACTTTGATTATTGACTTATCTAAGTTACAACTCTATCAGATTTAATTAGAGTCAAATCAAGTTGCTCACAAATACCTGCATTCATGATGTTTGTAGATGTACCTGAATCTTACAAACAATTATGAAAATTCTTACTAAATATTTTAACTATTAACAATAAAGGTGGGACATATACTTTTTTCTTGTGTATTGAAACATTGGTATGTGCAATATTTTGTGGTTTAGTAGGTTATTTACTCAAGGACTCTAACAACAAATCCCTCTGTTCAATAATCTATGTCAACTCATACAATCTAATGTTAGCCTTAATATTTTTCATGTCCTCTAAAATATTTTATATATCCCTATTGGAAGAATTAGATGTATCAGTATTATACTTAGAAGTGATTCCCTTAGAAGGCTCTAAATTATTATCTAAAGTAGTGTCAAGAGGAGTGTCAAAGTCATTATGAGTTGAAGTGGTCAATGATTGCTTTTACTCCCTATTTCTTAGAGGATAATTCTTCTTCATAAATTGTTAAAAATCATGAATCTCTTTAGGGATATCCTTAAGCTCATTATCCTCCTAGAAAGGGAAATCAAATGTCTCCACCATGAGAGTTGGATCAGACAATCTAGTTGACCTTAAAGAACCAGATGTATCTACATCACAATCCTTATTAGGGACAAATTCAAAAGTATCTAACTCTTCTTTAAAGGATTTAAAATCATTACAAAATTTAACATAGTCTATTTCCCCATGATTAGAAGTGTAATGAACTCTATAATAGTTAGGTAAAGTAACATTAGTAAGATTTATGTCAGGACATTCTTGCTAGTAGATGGATCATTGTTATTATTGTTTTGGTAACTATTATTATGAAATTTATTAATGGTCCTATTGAACCTTTGAAAGGATAAATTCCTACTAGATCTCTCTCCAATATTTCCTACTTGATTTTACAATTGAAGGAAGTTAGTGTTGATATTTTGAACCATTTTGAGGATAGATTCACTCTCATTTTTTGGTGACTCAAAATTATGAACTTGAGTATTAGCATTAACTATAGGCATTGAAGCTTTCTCATACTATGGATGAGATTTATTGGCCACATTATTCAAGAATCCAAATTTTTGTGTAGGCTATACATGTATCAAAGGTAGTTAGTTCAAGACTGGTAGTTGGTTTAGGGTAGGCACCTTTTGGTTAGCATTGGGAATGATAATCAAAATAGGTAAATGTGGATTGGCATAGGTATGGAGTATGTCAATTACACTTGGGGTTGTATCTGGTCATTAATGATCATAGCCTCAACATTAGCTAAAGCTAATGTATTAATGGGCCCAACATCACTCTTTATAAATATAAAGGTCATGGGATCAAAGGCATCCTTTTACATTTCTAAAGCTAAAGCCTCATCATGTCTATAAGCACCTATGTTCTTACTGAACATCTTTTAGAATTTAGCATTGAAGGCTCTTATGGGCTCATTTTCATCTCTTTTCACTATGGTGAATCAATGGTATAGGACACAATGACTAATTATTTTACCAAATTGATCAATGAAAACATTGCTAAAATCAATCTAACTAGTAATGTAGTTTTTAGGAAGGTAAGAAACCATTCATATGCAACATCTTTGAAAGTAAAAGGGAATAGTCTACATGTTACATCTTCATGAGTCACCTTCAACAATATTATAGCAAATTTGAAACTCTTAATGTGTTCTTAAATAGTTATAATGCCACTAGGACTAAATATTGGCAAATACCTTTCAAGATTCTGAGGAAGGTCATGTACTATACTTGGCACATTGATCAAAGAACCACCTAGCTATTGACCAAATTTGAATTTTAGGTCAAATTGGTGTACCCCTAGTAGAAAAATTGATTTTTAGGCCTATAAGGGGGTATAATATATTTCCATGAGATGTTTTATAGGTCATTTTATGTCAATTAATGTTGTACTATCTTTGGTCAATTATTTTCTAGGTCTATTTATCATTCTAGGTCATTTTAAGGGTAAAAAATAGTGCATTTAATGCTTTGTACAAGTTTTTTGGTAAATTTGAAGGTAAAAATAGATTATTCCATGCATCATGTGTCAAAAAATGTCTTAATTAATTGAAAATACTAAAAGTATGGTAGGCTATTCAGATAAAAGGTAGTTTTCTTGGGAAAGGGTGAGAAAATGGCACTTATATGGCCTCCTTAGGAAGTATGACACTTCAAAAAGATGGAAATGTGACTCTTAAACTCCCCCAATATATTACACATTTGGTTTGATTTGAAGATGTCATTTCTTAGCCAAAACTGTTTACCTCTCTTTTCACCCTTTTTGGCATAAAGAAGTGACTTATAGGTTTGTATTTGGTACAGACATCTCATGGAGTTTCAAGAAAAATTATCTTGGGGGAATATTATATACTAAGATAAATTTATTTTTATATAATTATTTTGAGGAATGGTAGTCCCAACTTTATGAACCATTTCTAACAAGTTGGGCTTCCAAATCTGCTTACTAATCTATGACCCCCATGGTTTTCACTTTGAGAAAATCCATATATTTCACTTGCTAAGATTAGTTCCAGAGCATGTTGAAAATATCCCATTATGTCTCCCATGATTTATTTTAGGTTTTAATTTTATTTTATGAGGAATCCATTTCAAGTTTGTAGGTTGCTCTCTTTTAGAATGATAGGTAGTTTTACATCACTTCCAAGTGTTCATGTTTTGTTAATAGTTTAAAGGGGTTATGATATGTCTATTTAAATTTTATAATTTTTATCTTTACTACCATAACCCTCCAATATATTTCTCCAAGCAAGGTCTCTATTAGAGTGTAGTCATTGAATGCCACATAGCCAGTCTAATCTATAACTATCACACAGTCAGTCTTGGGAAATCATATCTTTGAAACCTTTATGCCATGTTCAATGGAGTATATTAATTTTTTTTAGGTCTTGTTGTGTCCTCCAACATCATAGAGTAGTGAATCAAACCTTAAAAGTTCTTACAAAGAAGAGTGACTGAGCAAACACATGAGATACCCTCACATAACCACCATGAATATGCACCTACAGGTGTTATGAAGTTCAAATACACATTGTAAAAATGTATTTGGAACTATTTTCATGTGTTTTAGAATGAATAATTTATTTATATACTTAATGAAGATATATAAGATCATAAACATAGATATATTGTACACTACCCAAATTCACTCTATTGCATATGCATATTAATGTCTCCCTATAGGTAGTACTTCAAGGCTATACAAGTTTTGAATGTGATATTTGAAAATATGATATATATATTCACAAGACCTAACATATGGTGGATCCATTCCATCATATTTTAAGTTTAAAATGGGATAAGGAAAGGTGTGAAATCATGTTTTAAACTCATGACTAAGTTTAAGCACCTTTTTTTCCTAAAAAAAGTAGAATAGAGGTCCTGAGGTTTTTTGGATGTATTTTAGCATGTCTACCATGGAGATATGGGACACCTAGCTAGGAGTAATTTTAAACCTATATCATGAAAAATATATAAGCCTAGTTTGAATAAAATATGATCAATATAGGTTGGTGTTTTGATGGCTCAAACTTACTAATGGAGACACTAAAAAATAACTAGTATCCTCTACAAGCTTGAGTCAAAAGAGGCCTCTTACTCCTATAGGTGGTAAAATAGGATAGTTTTTAATGCTTTAATGGTTTTGATTAAGGATATGTAATTCATTATCTAAAGTACCATTCATATAAGTTGATAAGTTGTGTCATGTTCCCATATGACCACTATCAGTCTATATGGGTTCTTAAAAGTCCACCTACAGGGAGTGACTCAGTCAAAGAATTTTGGTGGTATCCTAGCTCATCCAAAGTGGTCCCAAGGCATGATAAGATATTATATGTACCTCATGTGTCAATTTATGTCCTCCAAACATCATAACCAAACTCCTTGAAGCTAATATATGCACCTAATAGAGACCTATAGGCAGGGTTTCTCTATCCTCTAAAAAGGACTCGGTCTAGTGAGTTAAAAGTACATGTGTAATGATTGGAAAGGGTAACATGATGAAATAAAAAAATATGAACCTTATCCATGAGAATAATTAGATTCATAATATTTATACCAATAAATTGCACATATAATAAGGTTTTAAAGGTATACGCCTCAGTCAACTGGGTATAAAGATAGAGTTATGTTTGATTGATGTCTTAATAGTGCTTAGCTCCTCCAAGGGAAATTTAGATATTAGGATAACAATAAATGGTTATAAATCACATTTAAGGTCTTAAATAATATTAATAAATATCAAGTATACCTAATTTTCACTAATTATGCACCTATAATTAGTTGACTATGACTAAGACAAAAAGGGAGATTGAACTTGTTATCCAGGGTTAGTATTGCATCAACTCAAGATGAACAAGGACAAAACCATTTATAAGTCATTATGGAGGATTAAATAAAGGCCGTAAAACACTTTTACAAGTTATTCTTATGAAATTTAACCTATAGGTTTGATTTTAGAGGTTAACACAATCCAAAATAAGGTATAATTAGGGTTTACCCAACAAAGCTTAAGAATTCAAAGCATGGAGAGAGCTAAGAGGATTTTAGGTGAAAAAGGAACATAAGGATTATTAATAATTAGTTTCAAAACACCTTTTTACTCTTTTAATTTTAAAAAAAATCAAATAATATATCCTCATCATGTATATACAGTTCATTTGGAAAAGGTTCATACACAGTCTTGGCCTGACTAGTCTACCTTCAAAATTGAGGAGGTTTATGGGTCTAGACTTGAAACCAAGGGTTAAAATTTTTTAAATATAATTATTTTTATTTGTATAATATTATCATATATTTTATTTTAGTAATAAAATAGGGTAAGTTCCCTCTATTTTGTCTTAGATAGAGGGAACTTTCCCCATGTACAAATCCTACATTCTTGACAAAGGAGATAAGAAACATGAACCAAAGGCTTGGAGAACATTGTGTGAAGGTTAGATAAGTTTAAATAAATATATAAAAACATTTTAAACCAATAATTATGGGGTGAAACCAAATAGGGTGGTTTGGACATCTAAGGTTTCAATAAGCCCTAGTAGGCATTATTATGCATAGAGGCTCAAACAAGGAGTCACTTTCATTTTTAGACATAATTAGAATTTAAAAATTATGTGATAATGTTTTTAATGTCATATCATATGTTTATAGTCATGTGGAATTAAATTTAATCAAATATAATGATCCAAGACAAAATTTATAGGTGAGCCCATGGAACAAGGCTTAGGCCAAGGTCAAATGAAAGGGTCTTTACCATTATATTATGAAATGTGCATCCAAAATAATTTTTAAATTATTTTATGGGAATATAAAAGATTTAAAAAAAATTAAATTTCAAAGAAATCCAAATAAGGTCATTTTTTAGCCCAAAACCCACTTAGACCTATGCAAATTAGAAAAACAAACTCAATAAGGCAAGTTGTGATACTCATATCTCCTTGGAGGTTTTGTATGGGAGTAAAAGAATTTTTATAATTATATTAAGGATCCTTAACACCAATTATGTATAATTTTTTTGAACTTGTATGTCCAAGCTTTATGAACCAAGCTTAAGACCAGAAATTGCTCAAACCCTTCCTAAAACCTCAACCAAGACCTGATGGAGAAAATGAGCTTGGAAATATAGTTTAATGGCATAGTTTTACCAAAATATCTATTATATGTTTAAAATTAATCTCTTATTCCCCCTCTCATGCCATCTATTTCTATGGAATTGTATGGATGGGATGAAAAATAGTCTCTTTTTGACCATTTTCTATGTTTTATAGGTTATAGAAGGATTCAAGAGATGAAACCAAATTTTTGTGAAATACTAAAACTCAATATAACTACTAATATTCATTTATTTACTTAAAACAACTTATAAGTTCCCCATCTAGGTTTTTCAACTCAGCTAGTCAAAACTGGCATATTAGACAAGCTAGGGAAAAGTGTGAAAACTTTAAGAGGATGGCCTTTTAAGGTTCCTATGATGCTTCCAAGTATATATAGGGTATTTAAACATGTCACCCACTACCTTACACTTATTTTTATGGAAAACTAAAGGCATTTTTGAGGTCAACTATGTAGAGTACATAAAAGAGTAATTTTTTGAACAACAGATGATGATGGCTCACTTCTAGATGATTTCAGAAGACTAAGCATGAAAAAAATGAATTGAGAGGCATTAATTATGTCCCTAACCTTAATTTAAATAATTTATATTTATCTTAATTAGTTATATGATGCTTAAATAGCTCCAATCATGAAGGCATTTTTTATGTGCAAAATGGAGAGTTGTATGCCACTTCTCATGAAGTTTATGACTTGGATTGACACTTTTAGCTCCTAAAATTACATTTTTCAACACATATCCTCTTTTCATGAATGTATAAATAATTATATTATCTTTAAAAGTGTCCTTGTGACCCTTAGACTTATCTTATTCTCTCTCTCTCTCAAGCTCTATAAGAGCTAGCCATTTTGGTATTGTAATAGATGTTCCACCTGAGTATGGTGAATCCCTACTCATTTTTATACCTTTTGATCAATAATATGAATAATAATTACCCCTTAATTAATATTCATAAGTTTTTTCCACTTTAATGATGAATGTTGTTTAGCAAAGACTATGGATTCCTAACATGTGGTCTCATTCTTTCACCTTGTTTGCAGTTGGAAAACTTCTTCTTTCAAGGCATGTGAAGTATTTTATGAGATGTGAAATTTTGAGTGAGTTATTATTTTAATTATTAAATTTCAAGTCCTCTTTTATAATTCCTTTTTTTTCACATCCATCCATGACCTCACAATGTAACATTGATGTGAGAAGATGAAGATTGAAGGAATGTATGCTCCAGTTTGTTTCTTGGTCTCAAGTGTACAATGAAATTTGTTGGAAGTCATAAAATTTATTTTGTGTATGACCTCCTTAATTTTTATTTTATTTTATTTATCTCTCTCCCTTTTCAACCCCCCAAATTTTAGTTGTAGTTTGATCTATAGTGGTATATCAAGGGAGCTAGCCCTATCTAGAGACCCACCTCATTCCTTAGGTTGCTCACAAGCCTAGAGGTGATTCCATTGTGCCACTTGGATTAGGAGATATTTTCATCTCCTTAAATTGTTAATATCCAAGTGATAATAGTTTTTTGTATGTCTAGTGGGACTCTTATTCCAAGAGATTGAGATATTTTTATTGTGATCTCTTAATAATCAACCTTTGGAGACATCTATCAAAGCATCAATGGTGACTATGAATACATATAATCTGTTTAATCATCCCAATATATCCTTTGAATATTTATGGTAACATGATTAATTTTTTTTCTTTATTTCAATAAACTTTCATGGCTGACTTTGGTGTTCAATTTTGTTCTCTACAAGTTGGTGAGATAGTTCAAGCTTGTACCATTCCCTATAAATATGAACAAGTCCTTGTTAAATATTGTCATGATCCTTATAAGCCTTAATATTAATTTAATAAACTCCAATATTATTTTATTCATCCCAGTAATGAAGTATATTAGTCATATAACTAACTTTTTTAATGTTTTACTCCTCCTAGTCAATCTAGCCACTCCTCAAGCCAACCCATTTCCACCTTCAATAAGACACTAATAGGATATGAGAGATATATGTTGGATATTAATACTCAAATGGTATGTGTTATATAGGTTCCTAATCATGTTATTAATAAGGTGAGAGAATCATTAGAGTTGATCAAAAGAGAATGGGTACCTATGAGAGAGCCAATTGCCAAAGGTTCACAAATGAGATGCTTGATGTGAGTGGTTTAGTCTCTTCCTTAGAGGATAGGCTAAAAGTTATTGAAATTAAACCTCAAAATACCTATCATACTTCATATCCACTTCCCCAAGTTTCATACTAGCCATACATGACCCCTAATCATGAGCCAAATCAAGCCCATCAAAGTCATCCTTTTCCAAATTAGTTGGAAGAGAGAGTTGAAAGAAGAAATCTTGTGTTTGAAGATAATATTGATAGAAAAATTGAGTTGGAAAATATTAATATACAACAATACATGTTGGCATAAAATTAAGTGGATTTCAAACCCTCATTTCCTTCTCACATTACATCCCCACCATCTCAAAAAGAGACTCATAATTCCAATTTCCTAAGTTGGAACAAGATAGTAAAATCTTGGGGAAAGAAAAAGGAGAAAAGTCTTGCCAAAGAATATAAAGTTGAGAAGACTCTTGATCTTATACAAAATTCTCATACCATTCCAAAATAAAGGTTTTCTAAACCTAACATCCTAAGATAGAGTAAGATAATGGAGTCATGGGGAAAGAAAGAAGATAGAAACATTGTCCAAGAGTGTGAAGTAGATAATGGAGTTGATCCTTTGAAATTCCCTCCCACCCTTCCTCAAGAATATTCTTGTGCTTCATGGAAGCCCTCATGCAATCCTTATCCTCATTATGATTCCTATGAACTCCAAGAAAAACTTTTCTAAGATAACCTAGCCAAATAAATTGAAGAGCTAGAGGTAAAAATGAGATTGCTAGGTCAAGGTGAGATGGAAGGTTTAGACCCAAAAGAAGAACCAATGATTAAAAACACCCCATTTAACCTTTCTCAATATATTTACCAATTTAAATAAGATGTGAATGAAGTGAATTTCAAGTGGAAGGAATAAACTCAAGTTATTTTAACCCAAGGTCTTCCTATCCTTCCTCAAGAGCTCCCAAGAGAACCTCTTACTTTACATTCTCAATCTAATTTTGAGCCCTATATTCCACCTCCACTAACTATTTCATCTTGTCCTCATCCCATAACCCTTTACCTTGATGTACCTATGGTGTGGGAACCTTAATAAGATCAAGTGGTTGAGGAAAATTTAGAAATTTCACTTGAGGGAAGTGCAACTCCTTGGCAGCCTTATTGGGCTACGTCACTAGATTTCAAGATGCCTAGTCTTGGCATCACTAGGAAGGAATTTGAAGATGTTACATCCCTTGAAAAACAATATCAGATTATGATATATGAGGTGAAATTTTAAAACTCTCAAGAGGTCCTAAATAATTAAGAAGAGGTGATTTCTTGTGTTGAATCTCCTTGTTTGGTTGATGATGAAGCATACACTCCTTGTGTTGAAGAAGAAATCTTGGAAGAGGTCCTTTTAGAATCTAAAGAAGAGATTGAGGGAGTCTCTCTTGTTTTTCCCCTTCATGATTCTGATCAAAATGAATATGATGAGTTATGGAATAGGTTTTAAGACATTTTCAATGATTTTTAATCTCTTAAGGGGCCTATAACTCTTTTTTTATTCCCCTAAGTGCCTTAAGCACATATGTGTGTTTTGTGTGTTTTTTTTCTTTGTTGTGTGTGTCATTTGCATTGTGTGGTTGAGGTAGTCTTAGTGTCTTATCTTGATGAAAGGTTTGAAGTCACTAGTCAAAGTTATCTTTTTTGTATCAATCTCTATATTACTGCACAATCTCGATAGACTAATAAGTCTACTGATCTAGTTAGTATAGTAGGCATGTTACCCTTATGAGTCACCAATTTATTGACCAAATTTGAATTTTAGGTCAAATTAGGGCACCCCTAGTAAAAAAATTGAATTTTAGGCATATAATGGAGTATAATTTATTGTCATGATATGTTTTATATGTCACTTTATGTCAATTAATTATGTACTAGCTTTGGTCAATTAGTTTCTATCTCTATATATCATTCTGGGTCATTTTAAGGGTCAAAAATAGTGAATTTAATGCTTTTTATGAGTTTAATGGGAAATTTTAAGGTTTTAATATATTATTTAATGCACCATGTATCCATAAAGGTCTTAAGTAACTGAAAAAATTGAAAATATGGTAGGTTGTTTAGATAAAAGGTAGTTTTCTTAGCAATGGGTGATAAAATGGCACTTGTACAACCTCCTTGAGAAGTGTGCCACTTGTAAAAGGTTTAAATATTACTAATCATCTCACCAAATCTCAATTACACATTTTTTTTGATTTGGAGATGTCATTTCTTAGACAAAACCATTCACCTCTATTTTTACCCTTCTTGGCATAGAGAAGTGACTTGCAGGTTTGTACTTGGTACATATAGCTCATGGAGTTTCAAAAAAAAATATATTGGGGGAATATTATACACTAAAATAAATTAATTTATATAAAAATATTTTGAGGAATGGTTTTCCCAACTTTATGAACCATTGCTAACAAGTTGGGCTTCCAAATTTGTTTACTAATCTATGTCCCCCTTGGTTTTCACCTTAGTTTGAGAAAACATATACATTTCACTTTCTAATATTATTTAAATATGATTTCTACCATGTCCCCTTATTTATTCCATTATTTTATTTATGTCTTAAGTTTATTTGATGAGGATACCATTTCAAGTTTGTAGGTTTCTCTCTTTTAGGATGATAGGTAGTTTTGCTTCACTTCTAGCTTTTCATAATTTGTTAGTAGTTTCAAGGGATTTTTATAGGTATATTAACATTTTATAATGGTTATATTTAATAACCTAACCCCTATATCTCTTTCTCCAATAAATGTCTCTATTAGAGTGTAGTCATCAAATGCCACATAGCTAGTCTAACCTATAACTATCACATAGTTAGTCTTGAGAAATCATATGTTTGAAACCTTTATGCCATTTTCATAGGATTACATTAAATAATATTATGTTTTGGTGTTTCCTCAAACATCATATTGTGGTGAATCAAACCTTTAAAGTGCGTTCAAAGAAATGTGACTAAGTAGTCACATGAGACACCCTCACATAATCACCATGAATATGCACCTACAGGTGCTATGAAGCTCAAATTCACATTGTATAAAAGTTTTTAGCACTGTTTTTATGTTTTTTAATATTAATAATGTATTTATATACTTAATTAAGATATATAATATCATAATCATGGATATATTGTACATTCCCCAAATTCACTCTATTGCTTGTGCATAATAATGACTACCTACGGGTAGTACTTCAGGGCTATACAAGTTTTGAATGTGATATTTCAAAATATAATAAATATATTTACAATACCTAACATATGGTTTGATCTCATGGAGTTTATAAGTAAAGAAGGTATCATGGATGTGGACTTGCAAGGAATTAAGTATACGTGGAGCAACAAGAGATTGGACAAGGAATGTATATAGGCTAAGCTTGATAGGGTTCTCATATCCCCTGATTGGATGAAAGACTATACTTGTAAGCTGGAAGCAAGCCATAGAATAGGCTCGGATCATTTCCCTCTTATACTCACAGTGGTCAAATTGAACCAAAAAAAGAATCATCCATTCAGATTTGAAAAGATGTGGATGCAGCATCCACAGTTCGAAAGCAAAATTAAAGAGTGGTGGAATAAGCCTATTGAGGGAACAACCCTATTCAAAGTTGCCTCCAAACTCAAAAATGTTAAAAAGGAAGTTAAGAAATGGAATAAGGATTGTTTTGGAAATATTTTTGAGAAAAAGAAGACCATCAAGGAGGAGATCAGTAGAATACAGGAAAAAATTTAGCAAAATGGATATACCCCAGAATTCCATAAAGAAGGAAGAGATCAATTGATACAATATCAAGACATTATAACTAAGGAGGAAAACTTTTAGAGATAAAGATCTAGGGTGAAATGGTTGAAAGAGGGGGATAAAAATACTAAGTTTTTTCATCTTTCCACTTTGAAACATAGAGCGAAAACTCATATTCATCACTTGAGAAAAGGTGATCAGAAGATAACAGAGGAAAAGGAAATAATGGAGGAAATGATCTCATTTTTCTCTTCCCTAATGAAGGCTGATAGAAACATCAACTTGCAAAGCCAGGTTGATATCCTACGAGTGATTCCTCCACTGATCTCGAAGGAGTAGAATAATATGTTATGTTCTATCCCTAAGGAGGAGGAAATCTTCAAGGCTGTTAAATCTTTAGGAGGAGATAAAGCACCTAGACCAGATGGATTCCCCATGTTTTTCTTTCAAAAGCTCTAGAAAATTATAGGGAAGGATGTCAACAATGCGGTGAAAGAATTTTTTGGAGCCAAACAAATGCTGAAGGAAATTAATGCCACTTTTATGTGCCTTATTCCTAAGAAGGCTGGAGCTGATTGCCCTGATCAGTTCAGACCGATTAGTTTGTGCAACTCATTCTATAAGATAATTTCCAAAGTTCTTACGACAATACTAATTCAAGTAATCCCTTCATTAATTGCTGATCAATAAAATGGATTCATTCTAGGCAGACAAATCCTCAATTTTGTTATAACGGCGCATGAGAATATTCACTCACTGTGCAGCTCCAACACAGAGGGGTTCCTAATGAAAGTGGATATAGCTAAAGCATATGACAGGGTGGATTGGTTGTTCCTTTCAAATATACTTATTGCCTTTGGCTTTGAACAAAGAGTGGTTGAAATTATCAAACAGCTGATATCTACAACTTCCATAGCTATGTTGGTAAATGGAAGTTCGTCTTATTTTTTCAACCCATCCAGGGGATTAAGACAAGGGGATCCGATCTCCCCTATTCTGTTCATTATCATGGCTGACAGTATGGGGCGATACCTAGGGGATTTAGTCTATAAAGGAACATTTAAAGGTCTGAAACCCTCTTCGCATCCTTTAATTTGCTCCCATGGTCAATTTGTGGATGATACTATTTTCATGGGACAGTCTGAAGTTTTAGAAGCTAGAATTCTAAAGGAAGCTATAAATCTGTATTCCTCCACCTCAGGACAACTGATTAACTAGAACAAAAGTGTTGTATTCTTTACGAATACCCCAGTTTACAAACAGAACAAAATAGCAAGGATCCTTGAATGTTCCATAGGTGCTCTTCCCTCTACTTACCTTGGTCTCCCTTTAGGGTCGAAAGTTCCTGAAGCTTTCTGGGAAGGTCTTATTAATAAATTCAGTAAGAAATTAACGGCATGGAAAGGCAGTCTTCTAAGCCAAGGTGGAAAGCTTACACTACTTAAAGCAAGTCTTCAAAGCATACCTACGTATGCATTAAGTCTCTTCAAAATACCTACCAAATTTGCAGAAGCTATTGAAAAAATTTAGAGAAACTTTCTTTGGTCAGGTACTGAGGAGAAAAGGAGAATGCCTCTTATAGCATGGGATAACATATGTAAACCTGTCAGGGAAGGTGGACTTGGTATAAGGAAAATTAGAAGTATGAACACAGCCCTCTTAGCTAAACAAGGGTGGAGGGTTTATCAGAAAAAAAAAGAATGGAGTAAAATATGGAAGCATAAGTACTTATTTAAGGCTAAGTCACTCCCTGAATTCTTTTCTACTCTAGACATTTCTCATCCTTCTACCATATGGGGGGCAGTCCAGGGAACAAAACATATTCTAGAAGAAGGAAGTTCATGGAAAGTTGGCAATGGTAAAAAGGTGAAGTTTTGGGAAGATATTTGGTTAAAAGGAAAACCTTTACAGGAAGAAATCCAAGATAAAGAGGTTATAGAAAGATGCAAGCAAAGAGTGGGAATTATGGTTTATCATTACTAGCAGAACAACTCTTGGGTTAATATAATTGATTATGATCAAGATCTCAAGGAAATTCAATTATCCCTAAATGCTATATCTCTATATCCTAACCTTGAAGATAAAATTGTTTGGCATAAAGAGCCAAGCGGACAGTTTAAAGTCTCTTCCATTTTCACCTCTAAGGGAAATGGTAGCAATCCGTTTTGGACAAGAGCCTGGATTAAGGGGCTCATCCCTAAAATCAAATTCTTTTTTTGGACCCTTCTCCAAAACAAAATATTGACTTTGGATAATTTACAGAAACATGGAATTAATATTGTCAACAGGTGTATTCTATGTAAAAAAGACTTGGAAGATAGAGATCATCTGTTCATGAATTGTTCCTTCACTCAGCTTGTTTGGAAGGAGATTCTCAATTTGTGGGGTATTACATGGATTCACCACAAAAATGTGGAATTATCTTTCAAAAGCTGGTACTGCCCCTCAAAGAATCTTGAAGTTCTTTTTTTATGGAAACTTACTCTTCCCCATATTTGGTGGGGAATATGGAAGGAAAGAAATAATCGAATCTTCAGAAATAAAGAACTTCCTGGATGGGTGGTAGGATAGAACATCATAAGAGCTTTAAAGGAGAATTTCTTATCACAAAAGAATCCAAGCTCAACTCTTCAAATGGAAAATCCCTTGAGGACGGATAAGTTTATTGATAAACCTAATAATCCCAGAGTAGGAGTTACTTGGAATGTTCCCCCCCAAGGATGGATTAAAGGAAACTTTGACGGTGCGGCCAAAGGGAAGCCAGGGAATGCAGGTTGTGGTGGAGTGTTGAGAAACCATATGGGAAAGGTTATTGATGCTGTAGTTATCCCTATTGGAAAATCGAATTGTCACATTGCCGAAGCTACTGCTGCCCTTCAGACTCTCAAAATTGCTGTGGAATCAGGATATCCCAAATTGTGGCTTGAAGGGGACTCCTTGAATATTATAAATATTCTTAAAAATATAAATACAATGTCTTGGACCATTGAGAATAAGGTAATTTAAATGAAAACTTTAATTAAAAATATTGAAGAAGTGATCATTACCCACACCTATCGTGAAGCCAATGGTGTTACAGATTGGCTAGCTAATTATGCAGTTTGGGCTGGTCAAACAGTGAGGTGGCATGAAACATTAGTAAATAATGTGGATTTGAGGGTGCTCATTCTTCATGATGCAACCCATGCAAAGGAAGGAAAGATCGAAGTGTATAAGAAATAATATTAGTAGGAGTGGTGGTGCGGGGAAAGGACAATAATCATTAAAGAGTAAGGCCCTCAAGAGAGAGAAGAGGATCCTGAATAAGCATAATCAAAGCCGATTTTCCTATCAACTTGGCAACATATGGGATTATTGTAATGACCGTTGCAATTGGGGCTCTAAGAAAATGAATATGGCAAGTGAAAAGAAGGGAGAACCTCGAAAATAGGAACCTAAGAGCTGTGAGGAATGGAAAGAAAAACATGATGTCTGGAGAATTCTGTAGAAAGGAAAAGTTGCAAACTATTTGGAAAGACTTCATGGATCGAAACCGCATATCACTATGGCTTTTTTCAAAAATTGGAAGGATGAAAGGGTCACCCTGCATGGTGTCACAGTGAACTTAACTGAGGATTTTATAGCTGAGGTTACTGGGCTGCCTACCAATGGACTCAAATTCTCCAAACAGACAAGTATTTTGAATGAGGCCTTCTGTAGGTTCCCCAAAATGGAAGTGGAAGAGCAGAAACTGGTCAAGAATGGGGATTTCTTTGAACTGGATCAAATTAAAGGGATATGGAGGGATGTCTTAAGCTGCATAAGGGAGTACTTCATTCTGGACGAAAGAAGTAAGCGTGTGCACAAATTCCACTTTGTCTTCCTTAACCATTTCAGGCACAAGGTTAGTTTGTCTTTTCCCTTTTATCTACGTTTCTCCTTGGTCCAAAGTTTATATGCTCATAGGAAAAAGGAAAAGCGCCCTATCCGTCATGAAGGCCTTATTCTGTTAATCGAAGGCTACTGTAAGAATAATGCTATGGTTAAGCACCCTAAATAGGGGAAAATCAAGGAGTCAGGGAACAGAAAGAGTGAATGTGTTACTGAGAAAGGCAAAATCAAGTTCCATAGCACTAAAAAGCAGATTGTAGAAGAAGAAATAGAGTGGGAGAGTATTGATAAACCCAGTGAGGAAAACTTGGAGGAAGAAGAAGGAACTGAAAGTCAGGCTACAAACTCTAATGAGGATGAAGAATGTCCTGAGAAGAATGAAAAAGATGATGTCAATACAAGGAGGATTTTGCAAATAGAACTGAAGATACTGAGGAAAACCAGAAAGAGGCGGAGGCTGATTTTGTCTAGGACGACCCTGTTGAGGACCCAGCATCAAAGAACGAAAAGGAAACCACAGGGAAGGATGATAATCAAGATATGCAAACGGAAATTCAAAATGGAATGAAAGAGCAGGAACATAAGGGTCAAGAAGATATCACTGAAGAAGACAGGAACAGTCCTAATAAAAATTTTGAGGATTGGAGGGGGAAAAAATTGAATGATGAAACACATACTCCAATGAACTGGGTTAATTGCAAAGCAGAGGCTTCTTCTCAATTTGATTCTTGGATGTGTAGGGAGGTTATAAACCTAAAAAGGAAAGTGGAAACAATGGAAGATACCCTGAAAGAGGTATGGAACAAAATCAACAATATGGATAATCAGATAGGAGAGATCCCAACCAAGCTCAAAGCCTATGAGAAAAACCTCTGGGAACTAATTAAGGATAATAGAATGAAAATGGAGGAAGCTACGTCCAATATTTGTGCTGCTGCTGTCAATATTGGTAAAAGAGCCAGTGAGGAGACTAAAGCTCTGGAGGGACCCAGTAAAATAACGAGACAAAGTACTAGAAAGAAGGTAACACAAAGAGGAGCAATGCTGGAGGAAACCACTACCCAGGATACTATTTTGAAAGAAAAAGAAACAATGAAAATGATATTGGAACTGGATGAATAATCTGGTTCCTCTTGCTGGTAAAGAATCTGGTCTAGTTCTTTGTTTTCTTGTTGTCTTCCTCTGTCTATGGTGGTGCCAGATCTCTATTTTTTTGGGTTGTGACCGGTTATCTTTTCGGTGGTTTCAGGTCCATTTAAAACATGTTTTTGCTACATCCTTGTAGTAGTTTTTAGACTTTGTCTGTGTTTTGGTTGCTCTATCTCTCTTCCTTGTACTAGGGTTTTGGGGCCCCTTCAAAACCTGCTTTTACCATAATCTAAAACATATGGTTGACTCATTAAAACCTATTTTAAGTGTCAAATGGTGAAAATAAAGGTGTGAAACCATGTTTGAAACTCATGACTAAGTTCAAAGACTTTTTTTCCCAAAAGAAGAACAAAGGTCCTAAGGTTTTTTGGATGTATTTTAGAATGTATACCATGGATATTTTTGAAAAATATCTAGGTGTAATTTTAAACCTATATCATAAAAAAGATATAAACTAGGTTTTAGGAAAGGATGATCAATAGAGACTGGTGTTTTGATGGCTCAAACTTACCAATGGAGACACTAAAATCAACCAGTATCCTCTACAGGGTTGAGTCAAAAGAGACCTCTTACTCCTATAGGTGGAAAACTAGGATATTTTTTCATGATTTAATGGTGTTGATGATTTATATTTAATTCATGAACTAAAGTACCATTTAGAGAAGTTGAGAAGTTGTGTCATGTTCCCATATGAACACTCTCAATTCGTATAGGTTCTTAAAAGTCCACCTATAGGTAGTGACTCAATAAAATATTTTTGGTGGTATCATAACTCATAAAAATTTGTCCCAAAGCATTATAATACGTTATATTGACCTCATATTTCAATATAGGTCCTATAATCATCATAAAAAACCTCTTTGAAGCTAATATATGTACCTAATAGAGACCTACAGGCAAGGTTTTTCAATCCTCTAAAAAGGACTCAGTCTAGTGAGTTAAAAGTACATGTGTAATTATTGGAAAGGGTAACATGATGAAACAAACAACTAGGCACCTTATCCATGAGAATAATTATCTTAATAATCTCTATACCAATCAATCACACCTACAACAAGGTTATAAAGGTCTATGCCTCAATTAACTGGGTATGAAGATAGAGTTGTGTTTGGTTAATGTCTTAATGATGTTTAGTTCCTCTAGGGAAAAGATAGATATTAGGATAACACCAATTTTTTTTAAATATTATTTAAGGTCTTAAATAATCTTCATCAAGCTCAAGTACACATCATTTTCACTAATCTATGCACTTACAGTTAGTTGACTCTGACTGAGATAGAAAGGGAGATGGAACTTGCTATCCAGGATTAGTATTGCATCAAATCAAGATGAATAGGGAACCAACCATTTATAAGTAATTATTGAGTATTAAATAAATTCCATAAAACCATTTTCCAAGTTTTTCTCATGAAATTTAACCTATAGGTGTTATTTTAAAGGTCAACGCAATCCAAAATAGGGTATAATCACAGTTTACCCAACAAAGCTTAAGAATTCAAAGCATGGAGAGAGCTAAGAGTATTTTAGGTTAAAAAGGAACTTTAGGAGTATTTATCATGAGTATTAAAACATATTTTTAATCTTTTAATTTTAAAAAAATCAAATAAGATATCCTCATCATGCATATACAGTTTATTTATAGAAGGTTCACACATTGTCTTGGCCTGACTAGTCTACCTTAGAAATTGAGGAGGTTTGGGGGTCTATACTTGAAACAAAGGAGTAAATTTTTTTAAATATAATACTTTTGAGTTATATAATCTCATAATATATTTTATTTTACTAAGAAAATAGGGGAAGTACCCTCTATTTTGTCTCAGGTAGAGGGCACTTTCCCCATACACAAACCCTACATTCTTGACAAAGGAGATAAGAAACATGAACCTTTGTGTGAATGTTATATAATTTTTATAACACCTATACCAACATGTTAAACCAAACATGAGGGGGTGAAACCAAATAGGGTGGTCTAGACATCTAAGGTTGTAGTCAGCCCTAGTAGGCATAGTTATACCTAGAGGCTAAAAACAAGGAGTCACTTTCATTTTTGGACCTAATTGTAATTTACAACTAATGTGATAATGTTTTTAATGTCATATAATATGTGTATAGGCATGTGGGATGCAAGGATATCAAATAGAATGATCCAATACATAGAAGTTACATGAGAGCCTATGGAACAAAGCTTAGGCCAAGACCAAATGAAAGGGTTTTTACCACTCTATCATAAAATTTTCATCCCAAATCATTTTTAAATTATTTTATGGGAACATAAAATATGTAAAAACTTTTATATTTCAAGGAAATCCAAATAAGGTAATTTTTTAGCCCAAACCCCACTTAGACCTATGCAAAATAGAAAAGCAAGCTTAAAAAGGCAAGTTATGATGATCATATCTCCTTGTAGGTTTTTCATGGGAGTAAAATAAGTTTGGGAATAATATTAAGGGTATTTAAAACCACTTCTATAGAAATTTTTGGAAATTTGGATATCCAATATTTATGAACCAAGCTTAAGACCATAAACTGCTCAAAATCTTGTTAAACCCTCAACCATGACCCAATGGAGAAGATGAGCTTGGAAAGATAGTTTAATAGAATATTTTGACCATAATATATATTTTATGTTGAAAATTACTCTCTCAATATCCCTCTCATGTTAGCTATTTGTACGGACTTGTACGAATGGGGTGAAAAATAGGATCTTTTTGACCATTTTTTGTATTTCTAGGTTCTAGAATGAGTCAAGAGATGAAACCAAATTTGGGTGAAATATTAAGACTCAATAAAACTAATAATATTCATTTAATTAATTTAAATAACTTATAATTTCCCCAAATATGTGTTTCAACTCATCCAGTCAAAATTGGCATATTAGACAAGCTAGGGAGAAGTGTGAAAACTTCAAATGGATGGCCTTTCAAGGTACCCCTGATGATTCCAATGAAATTAAGTGTATTTAAACATGTCACCCACTTAATTTTATTTATTTTAATGTAAAACTTAAGGCATTTTTGAGGCCAAGAGTGTAGGGTGCATAGAAGAGCAATTTTCTGAATAACAGATGATGATGGCTCACTTCTAGGTGATTCCAAAAGACCAGGCATGAAACCAATGAATGAAGAGGCATGTATGATGTCCCTAACCTTAATTAAAATAATTTATCCTATTTCTAATCAGTTATAAGACATTCAAATATCTTTAGTCATGAAGGCAACATTTCTA
This sequence comes from Torreya grandis, assembly GCA_037957365.1. Classification (NCBI taxonomy): domain Eukaryota; kingdom Viridiplantae; phylum Streptophyta; class Pinopsida; order Cupressales; family Taxaceae; genus Torreya; species Torreya grandis. Next base: position 563,430 of record JARHVA010007848.1, read on the forward strand.
TGTAAAATGGAGAGTTTAATGCCACTTCTCATGAAATTTGTGACTTGGATTGAAACTTTTAGCTCTTGAACTTGTATGGTTTGACCCATATCCTATTCTCATTCATTTATAACTGATTTTATTATATTTACAAGTGTCTTTTTTACCCTTAGACTTCTCTTATTCTCTCTCTCAAGCTCTATAAGAGCTAGCCATTTTGGCATCGTATTAGATGCTCCATCTGAGTATGGTGAAGCCATGATCATTTGTATACCTTTTGATCAATAAAATGAATAATTTTTACCTCTTAATTACTATTCATAAGTGTTTTCCACTTTAATGATGAATCTTGTTTAGTGAAGACTATGGATTCCTAGCATGTGATCTCATTCTTTTACCTTGTTTATAGTTGGAAAACTTCTTCTTGCAGGGCATGTGAAGTGTTTCAGGAGATGTGAAATATTGAGTGAGTTAGTATTTTCATTAGTACCATAAAATTACTATTGTATAAATCCTTATAGTTTTTCACATCTATCCATGACCTCACAATGTAACATTGATGTGAGAAGATGAAGATTGAAGGAGTGTATGTTTGAGTTTGTTTATTGGTCTCAAGTGTAGAATTCCATCGGTTGGAAGTCATCAAATTTATTTGGTGTATCACCTCCTTAGTTTATATTTTATTTTAGTTATCTCTCTCACTTTTCAACCCCTAGAGTTTAGTTATAGTTTCATCCATAGTGGTACATCAAGGGAACTAGCCCTATCTAGAGACTCACCTCTTTCCTTAAGCTACCCACAAGCATAGAGGTGATTCCATTATGCCACTTGGATTAGGAGATATTTTGATCTCCTCAAAGGTTGCATATCCAAGTGATAACACTATCTAATACATACCTTTATAGGGACCAAACATAGGAACACCCTAAATCGATAAAGTTGGCAAAGACTTTGAAAGTATACTCTTACCTTTGTCTCACATAGTTATCCTATGAAATTCTAATTAAAATAGAGGTTCTCTAGTCTCTGAATGTGACCTTGTCTTGATTCTTTGTAATTCCAGCTTGTAGGATTTGAATCCTATTTGATATATGATGTGTTAGTCTTATCTTTGTAGGGAACAATGATTAGACTTACACATTAAGCAAATTTTGCAAAGATTCATATAAAAGATAATAATATTTAACTAATTTATCTCAAATATGTATTGAAACACATAAGTATGATTTATCTTTACATGTTTAATCTCAAACAAACTCAAATTTTCAAAGAATCTATTAATATTTGAGCAAAACCACTATTACTAACCTCAAACTTGTTGAATTGACAAATCTTAATCCATATTTACAATAATTAAGCATATACCTTCAAATAACATTAATCTTTGTCTAAAGGAAGCACAAATATTGGTCTAAGACCATGAAGATTGATTATCTTTACATAATTGAGAAAAAAATGACACAATTGTGAAAACATCACACCAATCTTTGAACATAATTCACAAGAATGAGAAAAAATACTTCAAATATAAAAAGATTTAACTAGGCCCTCTTTCTAGTGCTAGAAAATCCCCTCCTTTTTATTTCTAAATATATATCACAATTTCCTAGAGTGTTCAAGAACACTTCTTATTTTAGAATTCTAACAATTTAGTGCATGAGTTGTAGGTTGTGATAATCATGTTATCTATTGATGTAATAGAGGTAGAAAAAGTGATCTATTTCACAAATTTATAATAATTTGGTGGTTGGGATCCACCATATACAAATAGTTGATCTATGCAAAATATGAAGTATGTTTTGCTAAGAACTATGAATCATGATCAAGATCTAATCTAAGAAATAATCTAAGATGGATATTTATAATGACAATTAAGACAAAGTGATTTAATTAAAAAAGGGCAAAAGGAAGGGTAGGGTAGATAAGGAATGTTCTTGATATTCATTCCAAACATCATGACAAAGTTCAAATATCATCTAGACATGCACTTAACCAATGTATGACATGAAGTAGCATAATCTCAAATCCTATCACACATCAGGCAAACATCTAAGGAATTTAGGAAATAATACAAATAAAAACCAAGTTCTCTTCAAATATTTACCCCTACAAGTGAACAACATTATCCCAAATGCAAGAAGAGTAAGAAAATGAAATGAACCTACGAACTTTTAATTAACCTAGCAGTAGTACAATTTAAAAACTCTGCATTCAAATTTACACACCAATAATTCATAATAACCATTCAAATATAAAATTAAAAATAAACAAGTGAGAGAGAAGCTAGGATAATAAAATACACAAGTAAATTTGGACAAACTTTGAAAAATTCCTTACTTATATTAATTGCTCAAAAGTTACAATTGGTTTTGGCTCAAAAAACTCACACTCCCTTTTTAGAATTGACAATATTCCTTTTATATAAATAAATTATGTTGGTCACTAATATCTAATTACAAAATTACAAGTGTTAGAATAACTATCCCTTCTATAAAGGTTCTAGAATACACTAGACTCTTCTTAATGAACTGACCTATTTACAATGTACTTTACAAGCTATACATGCATTTATAAATAGAATATTCCATTTCAAAAGGTATAAAATCTCAATTAAAAAATGAATATTCTTATCTTAACTAAATTGGAGACCTTTTGTTGATGCACTCTTCTGCCTTCCTTACAGGATATTCATTCTATGATGTTTCTTGTTGATCAGTTAGAGGTCAATAGTTGGTCTCATGAACAACTCTTTTCTTGATTTCCTAGGTTATTAAGGTCTTTATTAACTCTCTTCATATATTTTTTGATGATCCCAACATCTCTTATATTCTCCCCAACCTCTGTCTTCCTTTGACCTTGGTTCCTTAGTTTCTGCATGAATTGAGAATTTTTATGCCTAAACTCCTCATTAGTGATAAGAATCAAAGGATTAAGTAGGGTGAGCTAATTGGTTAAGCTATCCAATATGTGTAGCATCTTGTATTACACTATTTAAGGTCCTTATAAATGTCCTTTATTTGCTTAGACCAAATGCTCAAGGCTTTGATTTTTATCCCCAAATATATCTATAGCCATATTTGAATAGGCTAGGTTGATTGTCCTAAATTCAAGGACTTGATTATTGGTTAAGGTTTTGATCAAGTATTTTACTTGATAGCTTGAAGCCTGCCATTGGCTAACTTGGCCTATATCCATGGAGTTTTACTTAATTATTGCCTCTTATTTAGTTCTAACTAACTAAAATTTAACCAAGTCAATCATGGTGTCCTCATATAACTTGAATCTATCTTCCTAGATTGATGAGATGGTAGCCTCTTTTAAATTTTATTCTCTTGTAGGATGACTTTAACAAAGCCTCCTTATATCCATGTTCTCCTTTTGTGATGGGTTATTGGTTTAAATTGTGTTCCCTTGAAAACTCTCCCCTTGTGCATCTGAGGTTAAATAAAGTTCCATATCTTCTCTTGAAACTCCTTTACAAGCTGCCATGGTTGTTAGTTTGTTTAAATTTCTCACTAATGGTTTGCAGTTAAATTTTGGATAAAATTACCCTTAAATAGATCATGATTCAGCTTCTCTAGCTTGGTTATGGTGAATACGTGGCTGAATTAGGGGTTTTGTGTATGCTAGGTGTTGATTCTTGGATTTCCAACCTTCAGAAGATGCTCAGTTCTCCTCATCCAAGTAGCACAATGGAATCATTTCTCTTTTTGTGGGTGATAATTATATTAAGATGAGTCTCTAGATTAGGGGATAACAACCCTTGATGCACCTTGAAACTCTTTCTACACTAACAATTGTGAATGAAAAGGGAAAAGGAATAAAATAGGGAAAATAAGTAGTGATGCACCAATATTTGATATCCTCTTAAGACTAAAAACACTACTTAAAGATAAAAAAGGTTGTTTCACACAAAGTCACAATGAAGACATTACTACATCAATATTTCATAAGTTAGATTCAAGAAGTTATTTGATGTTTAGGAGGGTGATGAATGATTCTACAAAGAGAATACACATATACCACTTCCAAGACATTTATACACTTTGTAAAGAATGCTAATAGAGACCTGCAACATCATCCTTTTTTATACACATTAGTAAGTGACCATAGGTTGATATGATAGAAAATAACCTTTTCACTCATCATTATCAATAAGATTTGAACTTATAATAAATAGTGCAATGTGAAAATGGTGAAATCATTTGTATATTTCTTCAAGAGTTATAGTACAAATATGGCCAGAGTTTTACCATAACCAGTAGAGGCTCTCAAATGAGTAGAAAGAGTGCATATATATAGGTTTTTGTAAGAGTTTTAGCAAAGTATTTTCTAGAAATGATTTAAACATATGTCAACTTGAGATTAGAATAGCTATGCTACATTCTGTAGGATGTTTTCTTTACAGTTACACTAGCAAAATTAAGATATTTCAAACTATGTTTTACCATAAATGGATCCATTGGTTGGAGTTTTGTTTGTATGTTAGTTTCACTTTGTTGGCTCATTGAGCTATGAAATAACATATAACAAATTGAACTATCAAATTCCTATTTTTACTTGTTGTATATAACTATTCAAGATTATGTTATCTGTCACCTTTATCTTTGCCTTCTGGTTCCAACACTTTGTTTTAAACTCCAATGGCTATTCCTTGTAGCTTGAAATCAACATTATACAACCCATCAATCCTTTATTTAAATCTCAATATCTAATTTCTATAGTCTAAACTTGACATTTTGTAAGCTGTCACTCCTCAGGCATTTCCTTAGACTTTTTATCTTTGGCATTTTTTCAAACTTTTTGTCTATGACCACTTTTCCCAAAATAATTCATTCAGGCCTTTTGTTTCTTTCTTTTCTTTTAGAATTGTTGATTGGTCTATTTCATTTGGACAAAAAGTCTGAAGGAAATCTTATCTTTGGAATCTTCCTCTCAGACCATTTCTTCAGACAAAATGTCTAAAGGAATTTGGTCTTTCAAGCCCTTCATAAACTTCCTTCAGACAAAAAGTTTGAAGTAATTATTTCCTTTTCAAATTACCCTTCAGGATTTTATAAACGGTCCTCCTCTTTTAAAAGTTCCTCATTTTGCCTTTGAAAAGAACTTCCTTAAGTGAACAACCCCTTTGGACTTATTTCTAGTGACCCTTTGGCATTATTTGTAAATTCCACCTACCCTTTGAAACTTTGTGAAATGGTCTTTTGAATAATTCAAAGAACATTTTGGCCTTTTAAATGTTTCCTTTTCCTCAAAACAATCCTTCAAACTTTTTGGAATGCTCCTTCAGGATTGTTGTCACCTACCCTTTGAAAAGAATGAAGTACCTTTTGGAATTTTGGAATATTCCACTTGTCCCTCGGCATTAGGTCCTTTAGATTTTTTTAAGGGACAATTTCTATGGAATTTTCGCAAAGTTCCCTTTGTAAGAATGAAAATATCCTTCAGCTTGTTGAAAAACATCCCTTCAGACTTTCTGAAATGCCCTTCAAAATTTTGGAAATGGTCCACTTTCCAAAGAAAATGCCCTTTGAGAATGTTGTAAGGGTCCTTTTGGGCTTGAAAGAGTCCTTCAGAAAAAATATCATGGACCTTCAAAAAAATTGTGTGGATAATATGTCTACAAGAAAACACCTAGGGAAAAGCTTCAAACTAAAAGTTTGAAAGAATTTGAAAAAACATCCAAAAGAAACACTTTAATAAAACCTAAAATAAATATTCCTTGAATAAAACCTGAAATAAATTGAATACTTAGTTAAAATAAAAGACTCAAAAGCTTAGTAAAAGACCAAAACAAACTATTTGAAAGAAATACTTGTGAATTTGCTATTAGTTTTATACAGGATACCTATTTTGAATGAAAGATTCATTACTGAGTCCAACTAAAGATATGGACAAGTGACTGAATGAATAGGAGTGCCCAATTGTGGCTTGAAAGACCAAAATTTGGTGAAAAAATTGGTGACTCACAGTAATAGTGTGCCTGCTACACTAATCAGACCAATAGCCTATATATTCCATTAGGCATGGAGTCTATGGATTTCTTGAAGATAACTAACAAGGATTGTGATAAAATAAACACAAGGAAACATGCCACACAACAATAGTAAGACCAAGAAAAAATAAGGACAAACTCACACATGTGCATAAGTACTTAGGGAACACAAGAAAAACAAGAAATTATGTACAATAAAACTAAGAGAACCATTAGTAACAATGATTTAAATATATCCCATTGGCTAGGATATGCATTTCCTCTCCATCTAACTTTGAAATTTGAAAATAATTATGCTATTTACACTATGTAATTACATATGGGCCACTGCACAAAGCATCAAACTTTGTGTGTTTTCCAATTTTGGCCCTATCTTCATCCCATTTCAAGACAATGTCTCCTTCCTTGAAAATCTTTGGCATGGAGTTCCTATCAAAATACTTCTTTGTTTGCTATTGGTGAGTAGTCATGGTGTGCATAGCTTGATCTCTTGTTTCCTCAAGCTTTATCAGCTCACATAATCTAACCTCCATACTATCATTTTCCATCATTTGCAACTGACAGGTGAGTTCTACAACTAGTAGCTAAAGTGAAATAGGAAGTCTAGATTCCTTTCCATAAAAAAGTGTGTATGGTGAGGAGTTCCCAATTTCTATCTTTGGGGTGATTGTATCATCCCAAAGAGTTATCTTCAACTTGGTGTTCTAAGTCCTTTGATTATCCTCCATAGTCCTCTTTATGATCTTAAAAAAATTTATTTGTGGACTCAACTAGTCCATTCCCTTTGGGGTAGTAATTTGAGGAGGTGCTAAGGTAGATGCCATGCTTCAAATCCCACTCACTTGTCCTTACTCCTAGGAAGGCTAATGCATTATCTAATATGATTATTAAAGGAGCTCTAAATCTAGTTATTATACCTTCATAGAAATCTAGGACTGAGTTTTCATTTGCCTCCTTAAGAGCTATAGCTTTCACCCATCTTGTAAAATAATAAGTGGCTGTCAACACCCACTTGTGACCAATACGAAGGAGGATTGATCAAACTATGAAATCTAAACCCCATTGTATAAAGGGTTATTTAACCTAGATTAGGTGAAGAGGTAAATTAGATAGATTTTGTTTTCCATCAAAAAGAGGACACTTCTAGAAATTTCTCACCCAAGCATGGGTGTCTTTGAACAGGCTAGGCCAAAAGTAACCACTCTCAGTATCTTGGTAGTTGTGGTTCTCAGAGCAAAGTGACCACAAACTGGTCCATCATAGAACTCATGAAATACTTCATTAATCTAATATGAATCAATGCATCTCAAAATCACACCTGAAAAGTATTTTCTAAATATCAATCCATCAACTAACACATAGGGAATGGATTGTAGCCTAAATTACCCTCTCTTATTCCTATTAATACCTTATGGACACTCAACAATTTGAAATAATAGATCATGTCTTATGTCCATCTCTTTGTGGTTAAATGTAAAGCTACTATAGGATCATCATGAAGTGCCAAAACAACCTCCCTTTGCTCTTTTAGGTCTAGATCAATATACTCACACAGTCCATTTCCTTTCACTAACTTGGTTATTTTGATCTCCACATTGTATTCCATCACTATGGTGATCCAACCTACCCTTTTCTCACTCAAATATCTACTCAAAAAAAAGGATTTCACACCAAGATGAGGCAAAAAAAATTGAATCTTTTTATTAGATAACATATGTCTAAACTTATTTAATTTCCTTATGACTAAAAGTACTTATTTCTCCACATATGTATATCTTGTCTCATAAACTTATAGACCTTAACTAAAAAAGGAAATAGGTTGTTACAAATTTTCCTCATTAGCTTAAGTGATCATGGAAAATATTACCTTATTCCCAAAAGTATACAAATTGAAATCCTTGGAGAAGTTTGGGCTTGCAAGAGTAGGGGCCTGGGTAATGGCTTACTTGATATCTACAAAAATTTCATTTCTCCTTCTTGTCCAAGTGAATATCTCATCTTTCCTTAGAATATAAGTCCAAGGCTTGACCAAGTTATCAAAATCTATAATAAACCTCCTAACAAAATTTATATTTCTAAAGAAACTATTCAAACCTTTCTTATGCTTAGGTAAAGACAATGCCAAGATGGCACTTACCCTTTCTGAATCAATGGATAGACCTTTCTTAGAAACAATATGTCCTAGTATCTTGCCTTCATGAATATAAAATAAACACTTACTTAGGTTTATAGAGATCCCAAACTATCTACACCTCTCAAAAATCTACCTCAGATGCTTCAAGTGATACTTTTATTCCTTAGATAAAATTTTTACATCATCTAGATAAACCAATACAATGTCATTGATTAATCCTTGGAAATCCATATCCATTTCACATTAGAAAGTAGATCCATCATTTGAAAATCCAAATGGAATATTCCTATAGGCATATCTACCTCATTTGGTACTAAAGGTTGTCTTGTACTGGTAACTTTCCTTTACCAGAATCTGATTGTACCCAGAATAACCATATAGGAGAGAAAAACTCTCACTACCTTCCATCACTTACAGAATTTGCTTCATGAAAGGGAGGGGATAATGATCTCTTAAAGATACTCTATTGATTTCCCTAAATTCCACACATAATCTGATATCCCGTTTCTTATTTCTGATAGGGACTAAGTTGGCTAGCCAAGAAGAATGCTTGATAGGAAAGATAATTCTAGACTCAATCAACTTAGTGAGTTATTTTTTCATGAGTGGTTGAATCTTGGGATTGATTGGTCTTTGTATTATTTTATGGGTTTGGAATTTTCATCTAAATATATATTATGTTGAGCTAATCTTGGGTCAAAACCCTTCAAATCACTATACTCCCATGCAAAAATATCACTAAACTCTTTGCATAGTTCAATGAAATCATGCTTTTTATGACTAGTGCATACTTTTCCAAGTGAAATTAATTTATCTTTTAATATATCTACCCTTTCATAGTTCTCTTTCTTGGTTTAAATGATTACTTTATCCTTATTGAGCTATTCATCCTCATTGAATATGCTTTCAAGAGTCACTAGGCCTTTGGGAAGCTTGTTAGACTTTAGTTGGACAATCTGCCCTCCATATTGTTGTTGAAGCTTAGACTGATTATTTGTAGAAAACTCAACTTATTATTTTAGGAAGATATTTATCTTGTGGTCACTATCAAAAACCTACCAATTAGTGACATTATTTGGTATAGAATGTCTCACAATCACCTTTATATTAGGTTGATTCTTGTCTTCTCTTATGCCTTTTGGAACATCAAACTAAACTCCAATTGTTGTTAAACTATCAACATGTTTGTTATCTTCTATTGAGATAGAAGTGATGTTAAATGCCATGAATTCTTATACAAGGTCCCAAAATATATGCTTATAGGACTTGATCAAGGAGTTCTTGGTCAAATTCTACCTTCTAACTTGATTGACAATGAGCTTGCTATCACTGAACACTTGCAATTCTTTGAAACCTCTTTTCCTTTCCCACTCTAGGTGATGAATGATGGCCTCATATTAATATACATTATAATTAAAATATAAATGAAACCTAAAAGTTGAAAAATACCCTTCCTTTGAAGGTGAAACTAGCATAGCTCTACCACTTGCCCCAATCTTGCTTCTAGATCCATCAAAGAAGAACTACCACAAGCCATTCACATATTCATTTGACTTCATCTAATTTGGCATGAAATACTCCTTCTCATTCATATAATAAACCCTAAGACCGATTATTTAATAAACTTTTAAGGATTATGCACATAGTTATCATCTCCCCACTCATCTATGAATAAATTAGAAACTCCTTCATGGGAAGATGATGGAGATTGATCAATATGAAACTCCTCTTCATCAATGATAGTGTAATTAAAATTTGTTGCCTTAGGTGAATATGGTTCCAAGTGATATTTATGAATAGGTTATGACTTAATCTTCACCTTAATGCCATACTTTGTTCTAAACACCATGTAGGACCAATTAACTACCAAGTATCCACCAATTTTGGATGTGAAGTCTCTTAACAAGCAAAGAGCAAAATAGGGAGGTAAATCTACTACTGACACATCATAAGGAATTGAAAAGGTAGGACAAGTATGAAGGATATTACAAAAAAATTCTATATTCTTGATGTGTTCAATGGCATTAATTAGACCATCTCCACAAAAATATGGGACACTTTTGAGGGTAGCTCCTAGAATTTGATCATATTGGGAAAGTTGTAAGAGAGATTCCCCCCAGAAAGGCATAAAAGGTTATCAGGAATATTACTATAGACATCAGGGGCAATATTCAACACAAATTTGGAAGGTTTAAACTCAAACTTTCTTTTTTAGGGATGAGTGTTGATAAACCTAGACCTTTTGGTGGAATATAGAGGTAATTCCACAAACATGAAGTGTACACCTTTAGCAATAGACCTAGTGGTCACTTTTGACATGGAAAGGACTAATCATCAATTGAATAATTTTAATTCTTTAATGGAGTCACCAAGTACTAAATACAAATGCTTTTTTACTATAATTGTGTCAATACCAACACTAATCTTGAACAATCTTCTAGGACTTAGTGTCCCACCAGGCATGCCAAAAAATTATTGATGCTTGGATTTTCACCCTTGAGAAGATGCTCAATTCTCCTCATATAAGTGGCATAATGGAATCATCTCTCTTTCTATGGGTGACAATTCTATTGAGGTCAGCCTCTATTTAGGGGATAGCTCCCCTTGATGCACCTTGAAACTTTCTAAACTAACAATTGTGAATGAAAAGGGAGAAGGAAAAAAATTGGGAAAATAAGTGGTGATGCACCAATATTTGATATCCTCTCAAGAATGAAACCACTACTTAAATATAAACAAGAGTGTTTCACACAAAGTCACAATAAAGACATTACTGCATCAGTATTTCATAAGTTAGATTCAGGAAGGTATTTGACATTTGGGAGGGTGATGAATGATTATACAAAGAGAATACACATATACCACTTCTAAGATGTTTATAAACTTAGTAAAGAATGATAATAGAGACTTGAAACATCATCATTTTTGCACATTGGTAAGTGAACATAGGTTGATATGCTAAAAAATAACCTTTTCACTAGTCATTATCAACAAGATTCAAACTTATACTCAATAGTGCAATGTGAAAATGAAGAAATCATTTGTATATTTCTTCAAGAGTTATAGTAAAAATTTGTCTAGAGTTTTACCATAACTAGTAGAGGTTCTTTAATGAGTAGAAAGAGTACATATATATAGGTTTTTGGAAGATGTCGAGTAAAGGAAAGTCTAAAAATGATTTAGATATGTGTCAACTTGAGATTATAATAGTTATGTTGCATCTATAGGATGTTCTCTTTATGGTTATGCCAACATAATTAAGATATTCCAAACTATGTTTTACCATAAATGGATCCATTGGTTGGAGTTTTGTTTGGATGTTAGCTTCTCTTTGCTAGTTCATTAAGCTATGAAATAATTTATAATAACTTAAACTATCAACTATCTATTTCTACTTGTTGTGCATAGCTATTCAAGATTTTGTTATCTATCACCTTTATCTTTGCCTTTTGGTTCCAACACTTTGTTTTAAACTCCAATGACTATTCCTTGCAACTTGAAAGTAATATTCTATGGGCTATCACTCCTTTGTTTGAATCTCAATGACTAATTTACATATTCTAAACTTGATGTTTTATGGGCCATAGGTATTTCTTCAAACTTTTTGTCTTTGGAATTTTTTTGAATTTTTTGTCTGTGGCCACTTTTCCTAAAAGAATTCATTCAGGCCTTTTGTTTCCTTCTATTTTTTTGGCTTTGTTTATTGGTCCATTTCCTTCAAACAAAAAGTTTGAAGGAAATTTTATCTTTGGAATCTTCCTCAGACCATTTCTTTAGATAAAATGTCTGAAGGAATTTGGTCTTTCGGGCCCTTCATAAACTTCCTTCAAATAAAAAGTCAAAGTAATTATTTCCTTTAAAAATTTCGCTTCAATCTTTTGGAAATGGTCCTCCTCTTTGAAAAGTGCCTCATTTTCCCTTTGCAAAGAACATCTCGAAGGGAACAACCCCTTCAAACTTCTTGCCAATGACCATTTCACATTATTTATAAAGTCCACCTTCCTTTAGAAAACTTTGTGAAATGGTATTTTGAACAATTAAATAAACCTTTCATCCTTTTAAATGTCTCCTTTTCCCTAAAACAATCCTTCAAATTTTTTGGAATGGTCCTTTAGGCTTTTTATCACCTACCATTTGGAAAGCATGAAGTGCCTTTTGGAATTTTAGAATAGTCCACTTATCCCGTAGCCTCAATTCCTTTAGGTTTTTTGTAAGGGACAATTTTTGTAGAGTTTTTGAAAAGTGCCCTTTGCAATAATTAAAATATTCTTTGGCTTGTTGAAAAACATCCCTTCAAACTTTCTAAAATGACCTTCAGACTTTTGGAAATGGTCCACTTTCCAAATAAAATACCCTTTGGGAAAGTTGCAAGGTTCCTTTTGGGCTTGAAAGAGTCCTTTGAAAAAAATATCATGGACCTTCGAAAAAATTGCATGGATAATTTATCTGAAAGAAAACACTTAGGGAAAATTTGTAGACAAAAAGTCCAAAATAATTTGGCAAAATCTCTAAAAGAAACACTTGAACAAAACCTGAAATAAATCTTCCTTGAATAAAACCCAAAATAAATTGAATACTTAGTCAAAATAAAAGACTTGAAGACTTAGAAAAAGACCAAAACAAATTGTTTTAAGGAAAGACTTGTGAATTTTCTACCGGTTTTATACAAGATACCTCTCTTGAATGAAAGCTTCATTACTGAGTCCAACCGATGACATGGACAAGTGACTGAATGGGTAGAAGTGCCCAATTTTAGCCTAAAATACCAAAATTTGGTCAACACTAGGGATCTCATAAAGGTTTTTACAGTGCTCTAATGGTGGAAAATATTTAAACTTGCATGAGCTTTGTTACTTAGATCCTAATTGAACTACAAAATTATGCCCTTATATTTCTTGGGTCTACAAGATCTTCCACTTGGTGTATTATTATTGCATGGCTCTAATGTGGCATCATCATGGCATCCATGTGGCATCACCATGGAATTTTTATCATTCATATTTAAAAAGTGACCATTACCTTTTGAAAATTCTTACTTGATTATACACCATTGGATCATCCTTACATAGATCAATACAAATTATTGATCTTGATCTAAGATCTTGGATGCTATTATCTATAAGATACATTCCCCATAATTGTGACACTTGTCACTTCCTCATTTATTCCCTATTTCATTTAAATGTCAACATTGATCTTCCACTATTGATCTCATTTTCATGAATCAATTGTGCTCTATCAAGTTTGCTCTACTTTATTACACCTCCTTCTCTATGGACTATTGATATGAATATGTAAGCTCATTTATGCACCATCAATATTTGAATTGTGGCCCATGGTTATGTCACTCATTATCTTTACATTTGTCTTTGACTTTTCAAATTTTATTATGCACTATATAATCATCATTGTCTAAGCAAATGTGGACCATTGGATCATGATCCATGAGGTTGAACACCAATGGTTTCTCAATGTTATTTATTTATGAGTGTGAAACTTGTCACTTTTTTTCTTATCCTAAAGCTCCATTGAAGTTTTGACTCAATACGCATCATTGGATCAAATTTTCCTAAGCAAACATGCATCATTGATCTTTGAAAGATGCTTGGTATTTAGCTTAGGGTCAGGGCTTAGACTTGTTGACTTTAATCATATACCATTGATCTTGTTCATCTAGGTAAACATGGATCTTTGATCCTATGTGTAAAAATGAAATTTAAGTCAGTGGTTGAGAAAATAAATAACTTAGCATAATGTTTTTGGACTATGGTTTTATTTTGTGTTAATAAACATGAATTAAAACCTTAGGATAAGAATTTTTAAGATAAGTTCTAATCATAATAAAGGGGACCCCACACATAATAAAAAATACATGGCATAAAGTCTTATGACAAGGATTTTGGGCTACGTCTATAGACATAAAAAAAGGTTTTGGTGGTTGTTTAGACCACGTGTAAATAAAGGGGACCAAGGGGGATTTGGGAAATAAAGGGATCCAACATAATAAAAATTTAGACTCAGGTTTGGTCATGTTAATAAACATGATGAAACCTTAGGATCAAAATTAAACTAAGTCCATAACATTATAATTATTCCTACAAAAATTGTTCCCATCAAATTTGAATCCAATTTAAAGGGAATGAGCTAGGGTAATTGAAATTAGGGTTTTAAGATGATTAAATATGAATTTAATTTAATTTTTAATAAATTAAAGGTTATTAAAAGATTAGATTGACATTAATATTTGGAACTCAAGACATTACCCATTCCAAATGGACATAATTAGAGATGAAACCTAAAACATAAAGATAAAATGTTAACAACTATAGGTAAAATTAAATCAGAATTATGAATAATCATGCCAACCAAATCATGTGTGGATTATCTTTAAATAAAGACTATGTGCAATCATGCTAGTGGTACTCTGATCAAGTCAATTTTCAATTTTAAGGTACAAAATTTACATAAATTAACACAAGGGTCCCCAGTTTTTAGGAATGGGGGTATGTTGACCTCAAAAATATTGTGAAATTATTATATAATATAAGGGATGAGATGGCAGAATCTCTATGTAAGCATTTGAAGATAAGTTAGATCATTTATCCTTGGTTGAATAGTTAACCACTATTAAGAGGGCACCACATGGGTACATGGTAGATTTTAATCTCATAATTCATATAACATTAGATAAGATTCCACTATTGGTAAGGCCTACACATGAGTATGATTTTCTATATTATCTTAGAGCCTTGAGTAGTGATATCTCTATGATGATTCGATCCATGGGTGGTAGAACATTACCAGATGCTTATGAGGTAGCCATTAGGGTTGAGAATAGTCATATAGGGGATATAAAAATTGCATCAATGCCTATAATTCCATTTTTATAAAAATAAAATCCACTTTATCACCTCAAACACCCACATTAGTGCATACTCTAGTGCCAACTAGCCAACCACCAATCTAAGATAAAGTTCCCCTAACCCATCAAATGATCTACAAGAGGTTTAGAGCCTTCTTCAAAATTTTGGGAATAATTTTATTTCTCTTAAAAGGTAATAAGATTATAATTATATACCCTATCATGTGCCTCATCAGCCCTATCAATATAACAAGCCTCTATATCAAGGACCTTATCATCCAAATAGGCTACGATATCGGGTAAATCTTCAAGGACAAGGCCAAGTTACTCCTACAAAGCCTTATCAAAATTTTAAACCTAGTACTACTATAAAATATAAATACTTATTCCTTATCCAAAACAACTTAGCACATGACTATGAATGGTGTTTTCCCTATAACTAAACCACTTGTCATAATGGTGTCTTCAATCGGGTATTGATGGTGCAAATCATAACACCATAAAAAGAGAGATAATTTGAGGTATCACCACAAAAATATTCTCCTAAAGAGATATTATAAAGTGATGATACAATTATAAATTAGAAATTAGATGATAATAAAGGAGTGAATAAGTTGTAAGGTTAGAACTAGGTTTCTTCTTTAAGTGTGGCATCCAGTACTAGGTCCAAGAAAAGGGTTTTATAAATTGAAGAAGCAACTAGTATCTTGAATCATCATCTCTAGTGTTACAAGATTTTTTTGATCCTACTTAAGTACAAAATGTATAATAAATCTATAAGAATCAAACTTCAACAAGTCAAGAATAACCCAAAATCCATTCTCAATCAGCACAAATGTAAGAAGGTATTATTTCTACCAATGTACATCACAAGGTTGGTATTTCATAATTAAATATTCTTGAGCATATGAAGGAAAAAATTTGAATATACCCATATGGGAATTCTTATCCATATTAGGAAAAAAATATCTATTATAAGTAGCTTTGTCTAACATTAGTCTTTCATAAGGGTCATCATAAGAATGACAAAAAATAGTACTCACAAATAACCCTCAACAAAAGGAATGTAATTCAAATATAGGTGTAAAACCTCCACCATTATATGTTTATATTATCATTGGTAGTAATTTATCCCATAATTGCATGATAGATTCAGGGGCTAGTAGCTCAATCATGCCAAAATAGATGGAAAACATATTGGGTTCTGAATATGATCCACTCTCTAAAGGAGTAGTTCATCTAGATGGAATGACCATTAAGAATCTTGATTTCATAAAGGGTTTGGACCTCACTTTACATTATTTCCCTAAATTTTCCATTCCCCAAGATGTTTTCATAATTTATCTCCTTCCATACTTTATTTTATGATTTTTTAGGGACTTTACTACAAATATTAGAGGATACCTATCATTTTAATGGTCTCATATGATCTTTATAACTAGGTATGGCACTAAAGTCACCATTAGGTCTAAGATAATTTCTAAGAACCATATTGAACCATATATTTTGAATGACATTAATGTCAATTCTACCATATTTGACCAAGAAGACCACCCTACTGAGCAAGAGTTAAGTACACCCCCTAAATCCACACCTAATTTTTTGCTTGATGAATGGGGGGATAACCGTCATGAGTTTGATCTTTATAAACTCATTGAATAGGTTGCTTTGGGTAACTATTGCCTGCATGAAGAATATTATTTCATTATTAATCTTGTGAATACTTGTAAACATGATGATGGAGTATGGAAGATGCACTTTAAGAAATCTATAAGTAGACATGGAGTAGGAGTGGGTATCATATTGGCATCTCCCTTAAAGGATAAGTATTTTGTTTTTCTAATATTTTAGTTCAGTTGCACCAACTACTCATTTTAATATGAATCTCTCATCCATGGTCATCAATGGGCCAAGAATAAAGGAATTAAATATCTGCATGTCCTTAGAGATAGTGGTGAACTAGGTAAGAGGTTAGAATGTGACTAAAAATTAGTTATTGAATTTACTATAAAAAATATATTTTGGTACCTCATATAATATAACAAATCATTCAACATGTAATCCATCCCAAAAGAAATAAATAAATAAGTTGATAGATTGACTTCTATTGGTGTTGAGTTTGACATTATATATGGTATTAAGAGGGATAAAACACAACAACATATCAAGGTGGTTTTATGGACTTCCATACCTGATAACACCACTAATTGGTAGGTGTTTGACAATGATCATAAAATTATTCTTTTCTTATAAGAAGCTGGGTTTTCTACAAAAAAAAGAATAAATTGTAGTAGTAATATGATGACCAAGTCTTTCAACTAAAGTTGAACAAACTTATAAAGGTCCTGATGACACTTGAAATTTTTTTTAACATTGATTATTAGGTTAGGGTACATAAAATGAACATCAAGATCAAGGAAGAGAACTATGAAAGAGTTTACATCTTTGAGGATAAGCTTCCCTAGCTCAGTAAGGTATGTAATGAAGAGGAAAAACATGCATTTTTAAAAGTCTACCAAGAGTTCGAGGATAATTTTACATGGGAGTACAGTGATCTCAAAGGGTTTTACCCTAGTTTTGTATAACACACTATAGATTTGGATATTGATGCCAAGCTAGTTAGGTATAAACAGAGTCCCATAAACCCCAAGATATATCCCTTCATGAGTAAAGAATTGACAAAGTTGATATAGGTTAGGATAATATTTCTAATTAAAAATTTGTCTTGGGTTGTAAATTGTGTTTTTATTAGAAATATGAATGGATAGGTAAGACTCTATGTTGACTTCAGGTGCCTAAACTAAGTCTCTTTAAAGGATCACTACTCATTGCCTTCCATGGAGAAAATATTGAAAAGGGTGGTAGGTGTATAACACTTTTCTCTCGTGGCTGGTTATTATGGATATAATTAGATTCTGGTGAAGAAAGATCAATTCAAGATATACTTCACCACCAAATGGGGAACTTATGATGATAGAAAGATTCCCTTTGGTTTATCCAATGTAATGTAAAATTTTAAAAGAGCCAAGGATATGGCATTTCAAGGTATAATCAATTATATTTTACTTATCTATCTTTATGACATTATAATATTGTCTAATCATTTTGATGATCATCTATCTCATCTTAAATAGGTCTTTTAAATGTGTAGGTAGTTTGGGGTCTCACTTACCCTTGAAAAGTGCGATTTTTCATTCAATGAAGGCAATATTATGGGCCATGTTGTCTCTAAGAGAGGGATTTTGATTGGTCCTAAAATGTTAAGTGTCATTCTAGAATTTTCCTTGCCTAATCATAATAAGGGGATGTAAATCATTTTAAAAAGGATCAATTTTGTTATGAAGTTTATTCCTAATTTTTCCAATATTACAAAGCATTTAACTACTATGTTAAATAAGATCAAATCTTCCATTGGTCTAATGAAGGGAAAGATAGCTTCAAAATAATTAAACAAGCCATATCACAAGCTCCCACCCTCCCACTCTCATAAATCTATATTTTACCATGGACTTTACTTTTTATGCATTTGGGGGTATGGACACTATCCCAATTATGCCATTATAGAAGAATAAGGAAGACATGGCACAATTGATACCTTTCTTTAGATAATGATTGGAACATTATGAGGTAAAGTATTAATTTATATAGAAGAAATTTTTGAATATTATAATAAGTCTAAAGAAGTTTAGACAATGTTTCTATAACAATAAGGTGCATTTATTTGTCTCTCACCCAAGTGTCAAAGAGTTCATCTTATGCAAATATTTGAATGAGAAAATGGCAAGGTGGATTACAAGGGTGATGGAGTATTATGTTGATGTCAAGGTCACAAATCTAATAAGAGGTAGAGGTTTGTGTGAATATATAAATTTAGAATTTTATAATGATAAGAATGTTGTCTTAGTAATCTAATATACCCAACACTCAGCTACACTTTCAGTTCTTACTAGTTGAACCTAAGATATGGCTAGCTTCCACTAAATTGGTGAATTCCCTCAAGGATTTAATAAGGCCAAAGGAAGGTATTTTATATTTTATTTAATTCCTTATGTTCTTATATATGTTTTCATACTTAGGAAATATGTCAATGGTATCATGTTGAGATGTGTTGAAATAAACCAAATTGATAGGGTTATATAGGAATTTCATGATGGATCATTTGGTAGACACTTTTCTCCAAATACTAAATCCATAAAGATAATGAGGGAAATATATTATTGGCCAAATATTTTTATAGATGTGTATGCATGAGTTAAGAACTGAAAAAAATGTGTATTCTTCACTGATAAATAGAGGTTAGTAGACCTCTCCATCCCATCTAGGTAGATAAAACCTTCATGTATTGAGGTTTGGATTTTATAAGGATTATTAACCCACCTTCCAATGTACGTCATAATTTTTTTTTGACAACCAATTATTATTTTACAAGGTAGACAAAAATAGTGGCTTTAAAAGAAGTAAATGAATTCAATGTATGGGACTTGTATTAAAGTATAGTCAATAGTTTTAGGATGACTTCTAAAATCATATCTAACATTAAAATGGCCTTTGTTTTTACCAAGATAATTGAATGGGTATTTATATATGGCATTTAGTTGAGCACCTCATCTATCTACTATCCCCAAGGTAATGGCTTGGTAAAATCTCATAATAATAATTTGATAATAATCATTAAGAGGACTATGGAGGTAAATTAAACTTGGAATACCAATTTGAGTACAACCTTATAGGCTAATAAAATCAACACTAAGAAGGTTGTTATAAATAATCCTTACACACAAATTTATGTTAAAGGCAAAGTTACCTATATCTCTTGAAATGACAACTCTGTAACTTACACATCAACTAGAAATAATGGAGGAGAGTGCCATGAAGATCATATTTGTGGAACTAATGGAATTAAAATAAATAATATAAAAAGATATTCATACAATGTACCTTTATCAAGCTTAAGTGAAGAGGTCTTTTAACAAAAGATCAGACCATAGAGTCTTTCTTGAGGGAGACTTGGTGTTAAAGTGGGATGAATATAGAGCCAAACTTGGGAGGCACACCAAGTTTTATGAATTATGGACCATCCCCTACATCATAACCAACTACAAATCATCCAATGCCTTTTAACTCTCAAATCTAAATTGGGAGTAGATACCAATCCTTGTCAATGGGATCTATCTAAAGCACTATTATTAAAGTGATCTAAACTTTGTACATAATAGTTTAGCCACTTTACTTTCTTTCAAGTGTTGATGTGCCTTAGTTTAGTTTTTATTCATTCCTATAAGTGATTTGGCACTTTTTTTTGTTTATTTCTTACTTTTGTTTAGTTATATTATTTAGTATTAGGCAGAGCAAGTTACGATAGGATTGTGTTTTTATAATCAAGAAGTTTGGATACTTATATGACTACATGTCTAATCAATTGAAAAAAAGCTATGAGATTAATGTTTATCAGTCAATTATCATATAGAGGTCACGATAATGTTGACTATTTTCAGTCACCATGAAGGAACAACATCTATTTTTAGTTCAAGACTTCAATATTTTAGTAGTCATGAAAAGGTTTCAAGGTTCAGTCTAGGTTCAATAAAATGTCTAAGTCTCTAAAGAAAAATAATATTTCACAAGTTTTTCTTCACAAATTTTGTAAAGTATGGTATTAAAAGCTTGTGTAAGGGCAATGGTATTCACATCTTTGCAAAGGATTTAGATAAATTATCATGAAAAATGGTTTTGATAGCTTCACAAGAAATGGCCAAGTCATTTTCTTTCAAAAAATGTTGCATAATATAACTAGTGAAAAAATTTATTCTAGACAAAAGTTTTGGACACCAAGCTATGTCACACTTTCTACATAAAGAGGAAACATTTTGATACTTAGTCGATTATTTGAACTTTTCTCAGATCCATGTGATATTTATGCTAAATAGGACTTAGATATTTTTATTCAAAAGTTTCCAAAGTGGGATGCTTTCATGTATTTTAATCCAAATGATCTTATGTCTTATAACTATCCATACAAATTAAAAATCATCTGGGATAGTGGGTTAACAATATGATGCCACATTGAGAAATCCTATTATTTTGTAGCACCAAGGTGGTCTATGAAAATCAAAGAAATATGTTAGAGTTTTAGCTAAGTATAATGATGCCATGTGGAAAAGTCTTTTGAAAAAGTTTCTAAGTATTTATAAAGGTTTTAGATCCTTAGTTCCCAAGAATTGCATATTATAACTAGTTAGAACATTTTTTCTAGACAAAATCTATGAACACTAGGCTATGTTGCATTTTTTGCATGAAGAGGAAATTTTTAGACACTTAGTTGATTATTTGAAATTTTCTTAGATTCATATGTCATGTTTCCACTTAGTAGTAATTAGCCATTTTTATTCAAAAAAAATCCATTATGTATCTATGTCAACAAAGCTTTGAGTTAGTAGGATGCTTCCACATGTTACAATCCTAGTGATCCGATGTCCCAAAAATGTCCATACAAATTTAAAAGCCTCTAGGCTAATAGGTTAATGGGATGATTCCATGTGGAAAAATCCCACTATTTTTTGGCACCATAGTGGTTTATGCAAATCAAAGTAGTATGTTAGAATTTTGGGTGAGTAGAATTATGTCACATGGTGATTTCCCTTGAGCCATTGATCTAGAAAATAAAGTCATTGCCTAGAATGTGGAATGTTGAGGAAGTGATGCATGGTAGAATTTAAGCCAAGATCACAATAAATTAGGATGCAGGTGATGTCATGATTAGTGACATGAATCTCATGACAAATAAAATAATGACACGTGGTATTTGGAGATGAACCCATGCTAGATATTCCAATCAAAATAATCGACTAAGTGTTGAAAGAGGGCTCAAGGAAGAATATACTTGTACAAGTAAAGAAGGGCCTGAAATGAGTCTAATGTTGAAATGTGGATGGAGACTACCACTAAATATTTTTTGTAATCCATGTTAACACTAACTAAAACTAATTTGATATCATGTTCCTCCCATTCAACTATCAACTCATGAGTAGGCTGTGTAACTGCATTGATTCATAGAATCAATCTTGGAGTGGCTCAACATGAAAATAATAGAACCATTCAACTCTAATTAGTAGAGTGGGATAAAGGGTGATATATTAGTCCCTAGTCATATTTGAAATGAGTGCATGAAGATCAAAATCAAGTACACATAGAAGAGAAGTTTCAAGCTTAAGGGGATATGGTAGGTAATTACTTAGCCATGTCCATGGAAATCTCAAAGAGATTCTTAGTTCCCAAACCCCCTTCCATTATCATAATTAAAATTTTTAGTTACCTTGATAGTGGTTAAGATCGAGTCAAGACCCCAAGTTCTATATTTTTTGCCTATAAAAATAGGTAGAACTATCATTATAAAGGACCCTTTTTATCATAGAAATGTTATATAAATTATCCCATCCTACTTTTCTTTTATTCCTTTGAACAAATAATAGAGTTTTTTTTGCCTTCTCATATCCCTGTATCTTTTATGAATTTGTGTATTGTCAATCTTATCTTGTGAAGAATTTTATTTTTCCTTGATTGTTTTCTAGTTCCCTCACCTTTATAATAGTATATACATTTGTACCATATAAGTGCAAATTCCCATATGAATTAAATCCTTGAGTTTTCAATATATAAGTTCAATTTGGTAACACAATAGGAATATGGGTTGACCTTAAGGAAATAGTTATTTTTTTAAAAGTATGTTTTTATTTTAGAGGTTAGGTGCCATTAGGCTCAATTTAGTATCAATATGTGACACTGACCCAGTTTGACATTACTAACCCATGCATAAGAGAAGTAAAGTGAAGGTCTAGATATATCTATACATGATATTAAGTACGCTTGAAATAGACAATGAAGTTACTTTAGGTGTGTAAAAACAAAACCTAAGGGTAAAAATAAAAAGGTAACATGTAATTGTGAATATAAATGTGGGTTAGGACCATATTTGTGTGCTCAAGTCATGAATGATAAATTTATTTCAATCTTGTCATTCTCAAGTACTTTATTCCATATTTTATTATATATAGTTATAAGAAGTATTTTTACAATTTCAATAATTATTTTATATTATCATGATTAGTACTCTCCTTAAAATGTCTACCCATTATATAAAGTCTCCATTGTTTGAATACAATAAGAGTATCCATAATCACCTTCTCATATTTATTCTCTAGTAAATTCTTTCCTTTGAGATAAAACCTCACAAATTTAATAGGTTTTTTTTACTAAATGAATATTTCTTCCATTTTATATCCTATCACATCACATTAAATAATGGTATTTTAATATTATAAGGTATCTAAAATTTGAGTGGTGAACATGGCCTCCTTTAATGTCTCAAATGCCTTGGTTATGACTCTATTATAATGGAAGGAGTCCTTATTATATAAGTATTTGAGTGGTGTTACTATGCTACCATAATTTTATAAAAACTAATGATAGTAACTTGTCATCCCTAAAGATACTTATAGATTCTTGATAGTTTTTAAACTTTCCATTTTGATTTAACCTTTTAGGGTTTTATAAGTGTAATTACCTAGGTTAGATTAACAGACTGAGATGTCTAAATCATTAAAATAATATGAAATAATTAATCACTAATTTTTTATGGATTTTGAATTCTTTTTACATTCTAAAAATAGTAATAAATATGCATAAATATAGACTTATCTAGAAAATGACTATCATAGATGATCTAGGTTCTAAAAATTAGGTTATGGATAGGTTTGAGTGTGATCAAAAGGGTCTCAAGATCTGTTTGCTCACTATATAGTATCACCTAACCTATAAAATAACACCATATTATTGTAGTGTCCTCTTTATAGGATTGTTCATATTTTTTAGGATCACTTATTCCATGTTTTTAGGTCCTAGTTTTGTGTGCATGAAAATTGGAACTCTATGTTGTGCTTGGAAAACTTGTTTTAGTGTGAAAACCCTAATCCTCCTTACAAGTATGGCATGAGAAATAAATGTGTGTTCATTAGTAAGATAGGCTATATATCCTCAACACCCCACTATGAAGAGAGTTTACTACATACCTATGCTCTAAGGAGGGATCAAGCCCGATGTTGTTCTCCAACCTAGTGCTTCGTGCACGTGCAAGTGAATGCTAGAATGAGAGTGGAATTAAATGGATTTAATGTTATTGATATTTTAAATATTTTAAATATTGGCTTAGGGTAGATGTAGATGGTAGTGTGTATAAGTAGGGTAGAATAGGGAACAAATACCTTAATTTTTCTCAACTTGTTTCCTATATGATAGAATTTATATATATATTTTCCATCTAGTTAATAGAGGTCAAATAGTCTTATATATATAAATATCTATATCTTTTTTAAATAATAAAATGTACTTAGACTGAACTTAGGAGGGGCACATGTTTTAAAATGTATCTATTTATGAGAGTTAGGGCAAGGGACATTAACACCTAGTTGGAGACACCAGCACCATGTGGCTGTAGTGTTCTTAATGTAATGCTAATTTCCACCTAGAAAATTTATAGATAAATAGGGTTGGGATATAGGAAATCTATCTTTAGACTGTGTTTAAGCTCACTATAGATGTCTATGGTCTACATAATGGCTATAAAAGTATGGTAAAAGGCTCTAGGATAGGTTTAGAGCTAAGCTAGGAATAGTCTAACTCAAGCAACACTCTTAGCATCTAAATACCACTTTTAGGTGATTACACATTCTATCATGGCCTTGATCTTGTGAGGTTCTACTTTGATAGTGACCCATGTTCTCCAATTCTTGTAATCCAAAAGCACATTTTAAAAGATTTACATAAAGTAATGTTATTCAAAAATTATCAGTACTTTATTTACATGTTGTTAGTGTTCTTATATTGTATTACCATATATTAGTATGCCATCAAAAAATACCAATACAAATTTATATTAAAGATGCTTCACATTCTAGAATGTAGATGGTGGATTTATGAGACAAAAGTAATTACCAAAAACTAATAGTGGCCTTAATGAGTTTTGGAAGGTATCTTCTACATATATTCATCTATAATTTAAATTTGATGATAACCTAAATGAATATTTTATTTTAAAGTAGATAAAACCATGTAACTCATCTATAAAATCATCAATTTATGGAATATAAAACTTATCTTTAATGGTATATATATTGAGTTCTTTGTAATATGGGAACATCCTCCAAGTACCATACTTTTTATGCACCAATACCATAAGGGGTGGATATGCACTTTTGATATGTTTTATAATATTGTCCTCTAACATATTTTGTGTTATTTTTTCAATCTCACTTTTCTATACATATGGATACTTTTATGATTTGATATTTGGTTCTTGAATTCCTGGTATCAATTGAATGGCATGTTCATGTTCCCTTTTGGTGGTGTTCCTTTTGGATTTTTTCCAAAATTAACGAAGTGGTTATAAATAATATTTTACATGTTAGGTTGTGTATACATTTTTGTTGGTTGTATTAATAATTAAAAATCCTATGCTACAAACCCTTCTACCTAATTTTTGACAATATTTTATATATAATGAGAAGTAACCAGTTGTGTATAATTTTCATGCAATCCCAATAGTTAAAATATCTTATCTTAAAAATAAAAATGCATAAAAACTATAATTTATCTCTATTGTTCCAAAGGTTATGATCCATTGGAATCATAAAACAATTTCCACCCCACTAATGGTAATAAAAAACATAGGAGAGTCTATCCTATAATTTTCCATGGAAATTTTGATAAAATTTCATTTCCCAAAAAAAATGATTGTGCCCCCATATTAAATCATGACTTGAAATTTAGGATTTTTGTGAACAAAATATTTTAATCCTATTGAAAAAATATTTTTAATAATGTACTCCCTAAGGTAATTTATGATGTCACCTTATGTTTCTTTAGGAAACCAAAAACCTTGATGGTTTGTATAGTGTTAATACCTAAAATTTGTTAGAAATTTTAATTCTAAGTGGGTTTAAGTTACCCTTAGCCTTGGTATTAATTAAATAAAAAATAATATATTATTTATTACCATTAGGTAGAAACCTCATGATAATAAATAATAAATTTATAATTATCTAATTATTACCAAATTTGAATTAAATTTTTTTATTGGGATGGATGGACCCATTATTTTTACAATGATCACATCCTTTTTTATTACAAATAGGGTTTTAAATCTATTTTGAAACCAACCCATTGAATATGAAATATTAATCATATTCAATCTAAAATATTTTTGTGAAATTTTGTCTGAAATGAAGTGAGAGGTTGAAGAATTTGTATTAGATACATAAGAGTTTCTCATTTATTGAATAATTCATCATTTTATATTTTTTACCTCTAATATATTTTCCCACGTTAAATATTCGTGCAATGGTTCATTGATCTTTATGATTCACTCTCATATGATTTACTATTTAATACATATCTATATCTCTTGTGTGTGTATTACATATATGTTCTACATGGATTTTTATCATGATATTAGATCTTGTGTGGGATGTATCTGTTTAAGAAAGATATTATCAATTGATATATATATATATATATATATATATATATATATATATATATATATATATATATATTCAACTTCAAATAAATTTTAATTATTTTCAAGTCTGGTTTGGCCTAGTATAATAAAGGAGAGATAAATTATTTGGAAATGTGCTACCTATTCTTTACCTTTCAACAACCAAAACTCAATTTAAAATCTTCAACAAGCATTCCAAATCTTTGTTCAATAAATTGGTGATCATTTTTTCAAGATTTTTGCTATTTTAAGAGTCATTATATGACAAAGTGCATCATGTATAGGAAAAAAATGTTAAAATAAAAATTTGTGCTAATTTTCTATCATGTTTATTACTGAAAGAAATCAAATATTGTTTATTTAAAACTCTTATAAGTATTTGTAGAGCCTAAGAGGATTTATAAATCTTTTGTTATTTTTTTAAAGCTCCTTGAGGTACCATAATTGGCCTGGGTGAGTGAAAAAGTTGCATTCTACATCAAAAATAGTCTTGATATTGTATTCTACATTGTCGAGAGATTTAAGGGGGATTTCCAAAGTTTCAATCCAATTTGAGGTGCCATTATTCTCTTTATTGTGTGCTATAAGTAAGTATAACTCTTATAGTTTAAAAAAAGCATTTAAAAAATAATTTGTTTTTTAAATCTTTTTTCAACCCTTGGGTCCCACCTTGGGAGACATAACTTTACCAAAAGTTAAAAATATTTCCTTTTTTCACTGGTTGAAAACCATGCAGATTTATATTTGTTTTTTATTTCTTTTTAAATAAAAATTAGATAAAATAATGTTCATAAATAAATTTTTTCATATGTATTGTTAACAAGTTTATTAGATGATTTGGCAATTATATTTTTACTAAAAACTTGTAAAGAGTAGGTCAAGAGTTCAAAACACGCAAACTATGTTTTTTTGGGTAAAATTAAGTTTAATTGAATTCCATTTTTTAGTTTTCATACCAACTTTTCATGCATTTAAAACTCTATTTGGCATGTCAAACGTGTTTCAACTTTCATCCTAGTGAATGTTTTGTCAAACATAGTCCTATAACTAATCAATCCCTAGGTTTTGGCACCTTCCAGACACATATACATGGTCAACTTTATGTTTTGTAACATCTTATTATGTTTTCACAACTTTTTAAATAATATTATTTAGGTGATATTTTGAGTGCAACTCTTTCGACACCTAATTACTATAACTCTATTTCATTTTTTTATATTATTTGGCATCTAAATTATGAAATTGATCATATTTGATATGTAATTCACTTTATTTTTAAAAATAATTTAAAAAAAGTTAATTTGTTAAAGTGTTCTTACATTAGTGTATTTTTGTGACACTTGCAACACCCTATTTTGTCAAAATCTTTTACAATTTTTTTGCTTTGTCTATCATTAAATTAAAAAATTATTGTGTGTTTACACTTATAATCTCTTTTTAATTTTAGATAAAGTTAAATTTCACACTAAAAAGGGTTTATTTTGAGCATTTGTTTACTATCTTTTTTAAAGGGAAGTTATGGTTTTGCCTCATTTTTATTTAGATAAAACCTAAATGTTTAATGTAAATAAATATAATATATATAAAATTTATGTTCAAGCTAAATTTATAACCTAAAAGTTGTGGAATATTGTCATTGGGCTGAAAAATCCCCTTCTAAATGATATATGACCCTTGAGCTTACCAATGAATTTCAACATAAATCATTGGAAGCTATGCCCATTATATTTTGAAGTGTTAAGGATGAATTGTTTCTCCACATTAGTAATTAAGAGGCTCCTAGTGATGACCTCTAATCAGAATAAAAATAAAGATTTGAATGGTGTTGATTTATATACTATTATATTTGCTTCAAATGAAAATGAATGGATTTTAGATAGTGGTGAATTTCACCATATGAATTACCTATCTAATATTTTATGTGATTATATATTTATATCTAAAAAATATTTACTTAGGAGATAACTCTTTCTTAAAAGTAACTAAATAAAGAAAAACTAAATTTTCAAATTTTCTTATAAATGATGTCTTCTATGTACCTAAACTTAAAAATAATTTTTATCTTGTTCATAATTTACTAATTATAAAATCACTTAAAGATATCTAGTCTATAAGAAATCAATCGGGATCTTTAATTTTTGAAGGTGTTCAAAATAATGTTTTATACATTGTCTCTTCTTTTTCTACATGTCTTCTTTTATTGCATAGTATGAATGAATCTCAATTATGGCATGAAATATTATGACATGTTGATTTTAGAATTTTACATGATATGTATGCAAATAAATTTTTTTTTGGACTTATTTATATCCCCTCTCATTATGAAACTTGTGATGGTTACTTACATGGTAAGCAACATACTAACCCCTTTCACAAGAATCATGATGCAAATTCCTCGCATGCTTTAGAATTGATTCAAAGTGATGTTTTATTACCTCTTAAAGTTTTATATATTAATGCTTATTTGTATAATTTTAATTTTATAGATTATTATACTATAATGATATGGTCATATTTCATTAAAAATAAATCTGAAGTGTTTTATAAATTTAAGTAGTTTAAAGCTATTATTGAAAATAATTATAGTTTTTCTATTAAAAGATTAATATCTAATAATGGTGGTGAATAAATTAGTAAATATTTTGATTATTTTTACATTATTTATAGTATTAAAATGGAATTAACAACTCCCTATTCCCCTTAGTGAAATGGTATCGTTGAAAGGGAGAATTGTACCATTATTGAGATAGCTAAAACAATGTTGGATTCTATAAATATTTTTCTTAGTTATTATGGGCTAAAGCCATGAAAAATGTTGTGAATATTATGAATAGATTTAATTATTAATATTTATATATTTTTGACATCAATATACATGTATACTCATGCCTTTTCATTTGATTTGATAAATCTAGTTGTTGTTACATTAGAGATACTAACTATATTTATTGTGTCTCATCTACATTGTATTTTTTAATAAATTATTTTAATTTGAAACTCAAAAAATGTTTATTCAAATTATATTGTAATAGATATATTTATCCTAGATGAGAAATCAAATAAAATATAGAGATATTATGATATTTTCAATTCATATGAGTTAGCATGAAAATACATTATATGTATAACATCATGCCTAATTTAACAAAATGATCATGTTTAGTTATTGCATTTGGTAAAATGATTATGCTCAGTAAGTTTAGATATTTTTTTTTTAATTTTTAAAATGATTTCATTTGATTATTAGGGATATTTCATGCTAATATGCTTAGATACTCTCATTTGATTGTTTTATCATTTTATTGTTTATGTTGACATCCTTATATGCTTCATTTGATAATAAAATATATTATGAAATGAAAAGTGTAAATGGAGTTTATATTATTGGATATTTATCATTTAATTTACTAAGAATCTTATTCATACATCTCTAAAATTATTTGATTCAGTCTAATATCTGTTTGATTTGATGATTTCATATCATGATATAATTATCCATTTATGATGTATGAGAGGTTATACTTCAATATTTTAATGAAGTTATTAAACGTACAAAGATTTTATAAGACTTAAATGATAAAATAAATTATGTATAATAGAATATCTAATGTATGGCTAAACTTAGTATCATATTTTTAGTAAATTAGTATATGTGCATTGCATGATAGTTGGGGATGTTCATATTTTCAATATTTAAGACATCAAATAGTGAATTGCATACAATAATTTATGTTTATCTCTAAATTTTTAATCAAAGTAGTGAAATATTTTTCTTAAAATATGATGTGATTATTTAAAATGTGCTTTACCACAAATAAACATATGTCATATTTTATTTTTATGTATTTGGTTATTGTGATGTTAATCATATTATGCTATCATAAATCTATTTTTGGATGTGTGTTTGAGTTTTGTGTAGGTGCACAACACTAAAAATTTAAGAATATTTAATTTCATGTGTATTTTATTTGAGAGAGAGTCCTTAATGGTGATATAGATTTATAATTTTATCCTAAAGATGAAAAAGTAGTAGATATCTTCACAAAACCACTTGGCACTATCAAGTTTTGTCATTTTTATGCAATGCTAGACCTCTCAAAGTTTATATTGAGGGAGAGTGTGCATGAAAATGACACTTATTAATGACCATGTGTTTCTTCTCCTTCTTTATAATTATTCTCACTATAAAGCATTATAAGTGTAAAAAAAATCTCTGAACCAAAATTATATATCATTGAAATCATATTAAGTAATTTAATCCAATGAATTTTATTTTGTACAAGGGTGAAAAAAATTATAGACTTATTTTTTATTTAAAAAAATTAAAATACTAAACTAAAAAAAAAAAAATCCTCGAGTATCACATCTTATGTTTTTTGTCAAACCATGATCACAAACTATACACTTGAACCTCAAAATTTAGAAACAATACTTCCTTATTAGTA
Source organism: Torreya grandis (assembly GCA_037957365.1). Taxonomy (NCBI): domain Eukaryota; kingdom Viridiplantae; phylum Streptophyta; class Pinopsida; order Cupressales; family Taxaceae; genus Torreya; species Torreya grandis. Next base: position 594,396 of record JARHVA010007848.1, read on the forward strand.
GGAAATATTGATATTTTATCAAACCACATATCCTTTAAGTTGATAGGTTTTTATGAATCCTTTAAAATATACCACCTCTCAATAGTATATGGTGTAAGCATTCTTATGGTCTCATAGGATCTATTGATTTACATAATTTGTGGAAGATTCCACAAATATCTTCCCTTTAAATTTGAAATTAAATTTCCAATCATTCCATATATATATATATTCATTAGTATGACCTAATATTTAGAATTCAATTTCAATTTATTTAAAACCCATTTAAAATGTTATAAACAAGACGTACTAGATTGAAATTTTTCTTATAATCACCAGTGAAGGATAAAAATTGTTCAAAAATAAAAATAGTACTCAAAATTAAATCATTTGAAAAAAATATTATACATAAAAATATTTAAAAATGTGGCCCACATGGTCAAATTTGTGTTTAATTATGGAAGGCTAAAAATACAAGCTCCACTTTTTAACTAATTTTAGATCTAAGACATAAAATAATTTAAACTATGAACTAATTCACAGAGAGAGAGAGAGAGAGAGAGAGAGAGAGAGAGAGAGAGAGAGAGAGAGAGAGAGAGAGAGAGAGAGAGAGAGAGAGAGAGAGAGAGAGAGAGAGAGAGAGAGAGAGAGAGAGAGAGAGAGAAATAAATATGTTAATTTAAATGTAAATAGATAAAAATATATTGTACTATTTGAATTTGGAATTGACCAAGCAAGATAAAAATAAAGTACTTAGTTGATTCTGATCTTCCATCACTCACAAAAGATGTATCTATACCTAAAAAATATCTATAACTACTTCATTGGCTACTAAGAAATTAAGTATAGGATAAAGACCTATTTGAATGTTTCCAACAAATTTTAACTTCTATGGTAGTCAGTATTATCCAGAGGTTACTATAAGTGTCCTTATGCACTATGTGAGTCTTTAACTTGAGACACCCATGCATTTAAGCCTAAAAAATGTTCATAGCATCTGCACATGCCTTAATTCATATGAAATGATGTAATATTTACTTTTCTCTTTCATCCAAACCTTATTTTAATTTCAAGTATAAGATGCCCTTAAAAATGGATTGGTATTTTGGGATAGATATCCCCAACTACACCCTTTGAATGGTTGAGTATTACCTACATTTGAATAGTCTAAACAAGGATCTAACCGCATGTAATTATCCCACTTATGTGTGTCTGTGTGGAAAACATGAAAATATAGAATGTAATATAATTTTTTGACCTTTGACACTTAATACTAGACAACTCTGACGTTATGTATTCAATTGTGGCTTTGTATATTATTCTAGGGATGATCCTTAAAGTTTTTCATGTATAATCCATATTTTAATGTTTTAATAGAGTTACA